>JAWPHD010007823.1:0-123279 GCA_037043455.1 Cyrtodaria siliqua | reverse complement strand
TCAATAACACGGTTAATGTAATAAAAACATCTCTCATCATTCATTATATATGTAAAATATAATGTAGCCCAACTGGAGATCCATTAAAACATTGTTCCACTTTCACAGCATATTTCCAGCCCATGGAATAGTCATTTCTTTTGAGACACACTGGAGGCAAGCGTAGTAGCTCCACCGCCTTAAAGGCTTTTAAGTGAAATGTACTTTCTCGAAATTGCGTTGTTTTTTTCGCAACAGAAAGTATGTAGTAAATGTAAATAAATGTAAATTCAAAATCACTTCCTTTGCCTCAAAACTTTGCTGTACATAAATATGAATCTGACCGATTTCAGTCAAATGTCTATGGCAGATTACAGTTGTATCGCGTTATGTATTCACGAATGTGCGAGAATATGGGGATAACATAACGATATAGAGACAACGGTAATTATTTACATTCATGCATCTGAGGGGTGGGGTTGGAGGGGGTTTCTAGTTTTCGTACCCCCTCCTTGTTTTCGGTATGCAAGCTCCATCTACCCCCACACACCCATCTACCGTACTTGGGTGGGGGCGGGGTGCGGGGGACATTGATAGCATTTCTACTAGCAATTGTTTTATTCCACGAAACGTTCTACAGTTTACAGTCATCCAGTTACTGGAAAGATCTGAGTACAGGAAAAACACTTATAGTGATTATGAACTTTCTAAAATACAGTATACACCACTTTTTTAGGCACTGTATTTGGCCAATGTCTAAATATGCACGATCTAAAAGGGGGGTGTACTGTTTATTAACAAACACATTTTAATGACAAAACAAATACCTTGATCATGGACCTCCAGCAGCAGACAGTAATCCCAAATCCAACTTGCAACAACATGTCAATTTCACGTGTCAAGTTATGTCACGGTGACCTGTCAGTCACCAACACTGCATCGTGCTGACACATAATGGGACGTTATTTCGTCCGGTAAGGTATTAGTGTTTACATAATATACGGTATGAAACACTGTACGCGTGTTGTTAGACTCCATAGGTACCCGTAGTGCTCGCCGACGTAGCGCGCCTAATCTCGGGTGTAAAAAAATGGCGTCTGTTTTAATTGAAAATTCGTAAAATAGTCCGTAAAATACAAAGAAATAGTCCATGTTCGCGGAGTTAAAATGCGAACAGAACTGATATGTTATAGGTCCGTGGCGTTCCTACTGATATAGGAAGGTCATTTATGAATAATAATAATTGGAGAGGTCCTAAGATAGAGCATTGTGGTACACCGCATGTGATTAACTGTTTATCAGAGAGAACCCCATTTATTGAAACATTTTTTTCCTATCTGTTAGATAAGATTTAAACCACTTAACTGTATTGTTGCTACATTAAAATTGTATATGCATTTTTTTTAAAAGAATGTTATGATACACTAAGTCAAACGCCTTCCTAAAATCAACCATTATAACACCAACACATTTACCTTTATTTAATCCTTTTAACCACTTGTCAATCATATGAACTAAAGCCGTTTCGCAGATGTGGCTTTTTCTAAACTTACTTTGAGATTTACATAGTAATTTATAATAATTTAAAAACTCAACAAATGAGTTGTGCACATGTTTTTCAATAAACTTGGAAATATTTGGTAAAATATAAATCGGTCTGTAGTTGTTTACATTATGCACCTGATTTGAATAAGGGATTAACCTTAGCAGATTTCCAAGTATCTGGGAAAATGCCCCCATCTTATACTACAGTTAATAATATATGCAGTACTTTTTTATATTACATTGGCTGATAATTTTAGTAATTTAGGACCAATTTGGTCGAGTCCCGTGGATTTGATGTATCTAAGGTGAGAAGCATTTTACGAATTTATTCTTCTGTTATGAGGGGAATGTTAAAATAAATTTTGCCTGGAACAGTGCGATTTACAATTCCTTTACTTTTGCAAAGTCCGAGTTTGAAATAGGTTCTTTTAAATTTACAGCTTTATTAAGAACAACAAACTTATTAAACTCATTTGCCATCTTAAAATTATCTGTTATTTCTGCACCGTTGTTATTGATCTGATATACAGAATTTCCTTTCTGAGAAGTTTTTTTGGAGGCACCGTGCTCTTTAAATATTGCCATGTTGACTTTGTATTTGATTTGCCTTCTTCAATTTTCTGTTCATAATGATCGCCTGGCCCGTTTAGTGTCGAAACACCGAAGTTTATCGTCCATTTCTTTATAGTATATATTACAAATTTCATTATATATAGAATCAACTTATTCTCTGGAATTTTCTAAATTTTCAATACAATGCGATAGCATCGTTTATTATCCCCCGCCGCCGCAGGTGGAAAGGTGAATATAGTAATGCTCTCCGTCCATCAGTCCGTCCGTTCGTCCGTCCGTCTCATTTCGTGTCCCCTCAATAACTCGAAAAGTCTGTCTTCATTAAATTACAGTTATTGCCCTTTGTAATTTTATACTTACAATTTTTATCTGTTCCATATCTGAAAAACTACTAAAGGGACTGCGATGAAATTTCACGCAATGATAGAATAGAGGGCAATGAGAGGACGTGCAGAGCGCAATAACCATAACTTTGTCTTCATTTAATTTAGATGGATTACCTTTTGGACAATATAGTTATTGGCCTTTGTAATTTTATACTTATAATTCGTTTCCCCTTCATATCCCGAAAACTACTAATTCGACTGCAATGCAATTTAACACAATGGTTAATGGCCATGAGAGGACGTGCAGAGAGCAAGAACCATAACTTTGCTTTCATTTAAATTAGAGTTATTGCCCATTGTAGTTTTATACCTAAAAGTGTGTGTCCGCTCAATAACTCAAAAACTCCTAGAGGGACTGCAACGACATTTCACACAATGATAGAGGGCAATAAGAGAAAGTGCAGAGTGCAAGAACCATAACTCTGTCTCATTTAAATTAGATGTATTGCTTTTTGTAAGTTTATACTTACAATTCGTGTCTGCTCCATAACATTTAAACTTATAATGGGACTGCAGTCAAATTTCACACAATGATAGTAGGCTTTGAGAGTAAGTGCAGAATGCAAGAACCATAACTCTGTCTTCATTTAATTGAGAGTTATTGCCTTTGTAATTTTATACTTTTAATTCTTTTCCGGAGCATAACTCAAACACAATTAGACAGGAATCAAACATCACACAATGATAGAGGTGGGTACGTAGACGAAGTGAAGATTGCAATAACCATAACTCCATCTTCATGGACAATAGAATTATTGGCATTTGTAATTTTATGCTTATAATTCGTGTCCACTCCATAACTCGAAAACTATTAATTGGACTGCAATGCAATTTAACACAATAATAGATGGCCATGAGAAGACGTGCAGAGAGCAAGAACCATAACTCTCCTTTCCTTTAATTAGAGTTTTTGCACATTTTGTAATTTTATACTTATAATATGCGCCTGTTCCATAACTGGAAACTACTAATGGGACTGCGATGAAATTTCATACAATGATAGAGGGCGATGAGAGGAAGTGCAGTGTGCAATAACCATAACTCTGTCTTCATTTTAGATATATTGCCCTTTCTAAGTTTATATTTATAATTCGTGTCTGCTCCATCAAATGAAAACTCGTGTTCGCTCCATAACTGGAAAACTACTTGTGGGACTGTAAAGAAATTTAACACAATGATAGAGGGCAATAAGAAGGAGGACGTGCAGAGGACAAGAACCATAACTCTATTTTCATATGAATTAGAGTTATTGCCCTTTGTAATTTTATACTTATAATTAATGTCCTCTTTATAACTCGAAAATTACTAATAGGACTGCAATGAAATTTCACACAATGATAGAGGGCATTGAGAGGGCGTGCAGAATGCAAAAACCATAACTTTGCCTTCATTTAAATTAGAGTTATTGTAGAGGGCAATGGGAGAAAGTGCAGAGTGCAGAACCATAACTCTGTCTCATTTAAGTTATAGTTATTGTCTTTTGTTATTTTATACTTATAATGCGTGTCTGCTCCATAACTTAAAAACTACAATGACTGCAATGAATTTCACACAATGATAGAGGACAATAAGAGCCTAAGAAGCATAACTCTGCCGTCATTTAATTTAGATTATATTGCCCTTTGTACTTATAATTTGTGTCAGTTCCATAACTGAAAAACTACTAATGGGACTGCGATGAAATTACATACAATGATAGAGGGCAATGAGAGTAAGTAGAGAGCGCAATCACCATAACTCTGTATTCATTTAATTTAGACTTATTGTCTTTTATAAGTTTATACTTATAATTCTTGTCTACTCCATAACATGAAAACTATTAATGGGACTGCACATTCCACACAATGATAGAAGGCCATGATAGTAAGTGCAGAATGCTAGAACCATAACGTTGTCTTCATTTAATTGAGAGTTATTACCCTTTGTAATTTTATACTTTTAATTCCTGTCCGGAGCATTACTCAAAAACTACTAGACTGGAATGAAATATCACGCAATTACAGAGGGCAAGTAGACGAAGTGAAGATTGCAATAACCATAATTCCATCTTCATGAATAATAGAGTTATTGGCCTTTGTAATTCTATCATGAATATATATGTAAGTCTTGTCCGAAGCATAGCTCCAAAACACCGTTGGTTTTAACTGTATGATCACGCTTGTTATGTAAATCAATTTCAATTCAATATTGTTATAGTACCATGTTCATATGCTGAAGGCCAAGTTTTCATCTGGGTGGCGTTTCCTTGTGGAGTTTTTCTCTCCCCCAGATATTAAAAAATAATTACACTGTTAAACGTATTAAGTCGTTAATTTTCAATAACTATCTTGTGTAGATTAATATGTTATGGCATTATAAATAAATGCCCATTTTTCGATCAAATCATGTTTTATGTGTCATTATTTTCCCCTACTAAGTTCAAACTGGCCTTCTTGACTTTCACATTTAGGTGGAACATACTGTTATAAGGACTTTGTATGTTCACACCATTACCTAAGCGATGATACATAAATCAATAATACCTAATTACAGACACTTCACAATCACAGAGTGATCTGGCCTTGATCGTTCAGGTACAGTATTCTTTTTTTCGATAAGATCTGTAACAGTTAGAACATAGAAATATTTAAATTTGTTAAAATGCTCCACAGACACAAACATGTAGTCCATAACAGACCGACCACTATGGGATATACATGCATACTTATCTAGCTCCGTTGTGAGCCTATCGTTACGCACACACTACCTCTATGGGATATACATGCATACTTATCTAGCTCCGTTGTGAGCCTACCGTTACGCACACACTACTTTGTATCTTTGAGAAAATCAATGAACACGGAAACCCTAGGTGCACGTTTTGCATTTATGTCCACCGCAAGTATACACATATCAAACGGATGACGGGAGGTGTACAGTACTAGTTCTACCCAGGAAAAGTTGGTGTTCTGCCTCTACCACAAAAAAATCGACCGATATATAACCTTACATGTGTTGAAAATTACGTAAAACACAATACAAACAAACAAACAAACAAACAAAGATCATCTAAATAAAATGCCAGTAAGATAGTCAAAACATTCCCTCAATATCTACCATTTACATTGCATGCTGGTGGCAAATACTTAATACAAAAAGTATGACGTCATAGTTCTAAAAATGCCGGCTCCCTTATCCGTTTTAGAACAATATCTTCTTTGTTTATTATCCGATTTTGACTGCGTCTCTACATTCCCTTTAATAAGATGTAAAATGATATATAGGGTCCTATAGAAACCATAGCGTCCGAACTGAATGGCATCGTAGGTCCGCACTGTACTGCAAACAAGGACTTGAAACTACAATGAAAGAGACAAAAAAACAACAGAAAGGGTGGTGAAGACAGGGTTACCGACTTTGAACGGTCAGTAGGCAATAAGGCCTACTGGTTCTAGGTTGCACCAAACCTCACGCTATTTTCATCCCAATAAAACGAGACATTGTAAATAAAGAAATCACCGCCAGGCTATATTCTCTAACAAACAAGGCTGAATTAATAGGCAATATAGGTATAACACATAGATGATCATGTATATATAACATCCAAAATACTAGAAAGCCACAACGCAACTACTCACCGACTTGGCAAAAGCCAGAGCAAAAGGGAACATACCATTAAGGGTACGCCATGAAAATATTTAAGACAAACATCAAAAGCCATCGTCGTAAACTTCACAGGAATACGTGTAGTAGGACTCAGTTGGAGTGTAGTTAAATACAACGTAGATAGGTTTATAAGCGCGTTACTACCATCTCGGTGCATGGCCAGCTTCCATGGCGATATCGGTAGGGCGTCCGCTTCACATACAATTGTTCCGAGTTCGAACACCGCTGAGTTCACTTATTTTTCATTGTGATTTTTCCGGTCCTATTACATAAGTAAAAAAAAATAATTATTTTTTCACCTTATAATAAAATAAATATTGCATCCCAGTGATGGTGCAAGTGAATGCTAGGTAAATTAGAATGGAGGTCCCTTGAAACCGACGATGACATGCCAGGTTATGTCTCTTTTTCAAAATAATTCACTGCCTTGTTATGTCCCCATATGTCAGAATTCCCAACCAATCCCATCCCATTGCCTCTAGACAAATACACACTACTGCTGACTACTACAAGTATTCGTTCTTCCCTCTTACAATCGTACAGTGGAATAGACTACCAGTCGGCATTGAACTGATGCCGTCTGCTCAGTTACACACTCCATGCCATAGACAGGAAGCTTTGTTTTTACTTTTAAAAACCACTGTCATACCTTTATCTCACTCTCACTTGATTTTAAAACTATTCTACCTTTCTTTTAACTACTAATTCTGCACAGACGAGCACCTGCACATAATCCCAGTGAGGGGGTGCTGCAGTGTCAGTAGATAGATAGAATATTTTCAACATTTGGAAGCATAATGTCGAAGCCTTGGTCGACATTATTTTCCTCAGGTTGACAATATGTAATATTAAACCTCATGTCAATTTCCAAATTTAAATTTCCTGCTTTTTAATATTTTCCGCTGCTGTACGCTGTTGTAATGTCACACCCTGGAGTGACGTCACGGGAGGGCAGCATTTATTTTTAGTCCCCCACCGGTCCCGGGGGAGACTATAGGTTTGCACCCTGTCTGTCTGTCCGTCCGTCCGTCCGTCCGTCCATCCTTCCGAAATGCTTGTCCGGGTCGTATGTGGGTCGCGTACCAAAAAAAGGTCACTGTGACCTTGACCTTGACCTGTGACCTCTGTCATAGAAAATGCTTGTCCGGACCGTATTTTCAATACTATAACACTTAGAGATACCAAACTTGATATTTGAATAAATCCTGGGATAGCGGTGTGTCGTATACCAAAATAAGGTCACAGTCACCTTGACCTTGACATGTGACCTCTGTCATAGTAAATGCTTGTCCGGACCGTTTTTCAATATTAATGTGGGTCGTGTACCAAAAAAAGGTCACTGTGACCTTGGCCTTGACCTGTGACCTCTGTCATAGAAAATGCTTGTCCGGACCGTATTTTCAATACTATAACACTTAGAGATACCAATGTTGGTATGTGAATACATCTTGAGATAGCGGTGTGTCGCGTACCAAAATAAGACCATCGCGACCTTGACCTCTGTCATAGAAAATAATTGTCCGGGCCGTTTTTTCAATACTATAACACTTAGAGATATTAAACTTGGTATGTGGATACATCTTGGAATAACGTAGTGTCGCGTATCAAAATAATGTCATTTTGACCTTGACCTTGACCTGTGACCTCTGTCATAGAAAATACATAGAAAATGCATAGAAAATGCTTGTCCTGGCCGTATTGTCAATACTATAACACTTAGAGATACCAAACTTGGTGTGTGGATACATCTTGGGATAGCGGTGTGTCGCGTACCAAAATAAGGTCACTGTGACCTTGACCTTGACATGTGACCTCCGTCATATAAAATGCTTGTCCGGACCGTATTTTCAATATTATAACACTTAGAGATACCAAACTTGTTATGTGGATACATCTTGAAATAGCGGTGTGTCGCATACCAAAATGAGGTCATTGTGACCTTGACCTTGACCTGTGACCTCCGTCAGAGAAAATGCTTGTCCGGACCGTTTTTTCAATACTATAACACTTAGAGATACCAAACTTGGTATGTGATACCATCTTGGGATAGCAGTGTGATGTGTACCAAAATAAGGTCATTGTGACCTTGACCTTGACCTGTGAACTCTGTCATAGAAAATGCTTGTCCGGACCGTATTTTCAATACTATAACACTTAGAGATACCAAACTTGGTGTGTGGATACATCTTGGGATAGCGGTGTGTCGCGTACCAAAATAAGGTCATTGTGACCTTGACCCTGACTTGTTACCTCTGTCATAGAAAATGCTTGTCCGGACCGTATTTTAAATATTATAACACTTAGAGATACCAAATTTGGTATGTGGATACATCTTGGGATAGCGGTGTGTCGCGTACCAAAATAAGGTCATTGTGACCTTGAGTTTGACCTGTGACCTCCGTCATAGAAAATGCTTGTCCGGACCATATTTTCAATACTATAACACTTAGAGATACCAAACTTGGTATGTTAATACATCTTGGGATAGCGATGTGTCGCGTACCAAATTAAGGTCATTGTGACCTTGACCTGTGACCTCTGTCATAGAAAATGCTTGTCCGGACCGTATTTTCAATATTATAGCACTTTGAGATACCAAACTTGGTATGTAAATACATCTTGGGATAGCGGTGTATCGCGTACCAAAATAAGGTCATTGTGACCTTGACCTATGACCTCTGTCATAGAAAATGCTTGTTCGGACCGTATTTTTAATACTATAACACTTAGAGACACCAAAATTGGTATGTGAAAACATCTTGGGATAGCGGTGTGTCGCGTACCAAAATAAGGTCACTGTGACCATGACCTTGATATTTGAACTCCATCATAGAAAATGTCTGGAAAATGTTTGCCCGGGCCGGTGGGGGACTATGGATTGCCCTGCAATTTTTGATGCTCTTGTTAAATATTACCCTCCCAATCTTATCATCTCTGAATCAATGTATTTCTAATGATAAAATCCGACGTCACAGCAAGTTTATAAATAGATTTTTTTTCCCATGACCAACACGTTAGCGTAAATAAATCGGTGAACACTTTATTAGAAAATGTATTATGTTATTTATGGTTTTAAAATGTTGATGTAATGTTCTTTTTTTCCAGAGATATGAATAATATTTGTGTTGACCATAACGTGTTATTAAATCAAAACTGCTTAAAAAATAAATAAATAAAAATATCCTCTTTTTTATAAGAACAAAACGGATGTTTTTTACAGGTTTCATTTCCCCAAAAACATTTTCTTTTTTGGTATAATAAAATAAATATTGCATCCCAGTGAGTGTGACAGTGAATATTGTCAACCTTCATCATGTCAACCTCGACTTCGCCTCGATCGTCATTATTTTTATCAGGTTGACAATATCCACTGTCACCCTCAAAGGGATGCAATATCTATATACTGTCACCCTCACCTTGATGCAGTTTTAATACAATATTGCATAAATGGCAGAGATCAATGAATGTTAACACATAGTTGTAATCGTACGTATACATGGCATAAACAGTGGAATAACTATTAGTAATGCGAAATACATTTTCATACAACAGCATATTGATATAATTCCTTTGGATGAAATGGAATTAATAACCGCACCCCCACCCCGTTTATATCATGTATATTTTGTGTGCTGTTTATATAAACTAATGTTAACCCCTTCAGAGATAGGACATTTTAACAACTTCAAACAAGAGCGGAGCATTATACGCCCGTTTTCTAAGATTTTTATGTTAAATGCATTTCCTAGGTATCAGGGCCCTGTTTTATTAAACATGTTACGTTATGTCTCAAATTTTAAAATAGTTTTTTTCACCTACAATTTCAATGTAGAAATAATGTGTGCACGTAGTGCAGAAATATCACCTGTATAATAAAATGAAATAAAATCACGTTTATTTGAAAAGTGTAATTTATAGTGAAGCATTTAAGAAATTGTTTACGATCAATATGGTCGTAATTTGTTTCAAATAAAATAAAAAGGGTTGTTGTTGTAATATGTAAATCGTTTCAAGATTGTAGGTCAAAAGTTCATGAATATCATCTGGGAAAGAATTTGTCATGCTCAGGTCAAATTTGACCGACTAACCATAGCATCAATAGGGGTCGTTGTTGAAACATTGATACTATTTGTATAGTTCTAGATTGTAGGTATAACAGTAAATAAATTACACCGCAAAAGACGTCTTTCATGATCTGGTTAATGTGACCTTAACCTTTGACCTGCTAACTCCAAACGTTATAGGAGTCATTGTTTTAGCAAGGGTACTGTTCCTGTAGTTGTTTTAAGATTGAAGTTACTTACAGTGGGGGCAAATGTTTCTCAGGATTCGATCATTCAACGTCTCACTAACCAATTTTGTTTGCACTGTGCTGCAATACTGTACAACTTCCTGAATTTTTGAATTTTCTTAAAATATTTTCTTTGTGAAACTTAAAGTCTGTTGCTCGAAATATCCAGCAAAACCACGGGATTGACCAATTTGTTTTCTTAAATATCCATAGTGTGTAGATACTTTGCTGACCTTGTCCAGTTCAAAAATATGTAGGCATATCGAAAACTGTATGAAATCATAAACATGTCCTATTCGTGTCATCTGGAACAAAATTGTGTAACCTACTGACGCAAAAAAACAAAAAGTTCATTCTCTCACCAAAGGCAATGTACCCATGAAGTTTCATGGCCTTTCTTGAGTAAATTATCACACGGAATGTGTAATCCATATATGGTCATGGCTACTTTGACCTTGGTCTACTGACACCAAATACAACAGGGTTACTCCTCTAACCAAAGCAAAGTACGTATGAAGTTTCATGAGACCGTGTGTTGTGGTTTCGAAGTTATCGCGCATCATGCGTATTTCCATATACGGTCATAGCGACCTAGACCTTTTATCTACTAACACCAAATACAATAGGTCCCTCCTATTACCAAGGGCAATGTACCTTTGAAGTTTCATAAGTGTGAGTATTATGGTGTCGAAGTTATCGCACGGAATGTATATGTTCATAGAAAGACATGGCGACCTTAACCATTGATCAATCCAAAACATTAGGGCTCCTCCTCTCATCAAGGGAAACATACCCGTTTCATGACTTTTAGGGGTTTTGGTTTCGAAGTTATCAAGCAAAATGCGTATTTCCATATAAGGTCATGCCGACTTTGATATTTAACCTTTGACCTAAGAACCTAGGGTTCTTCTCTGGAAAAATGCAATTTACCTGATTTACATAAAGTTTCATGAGTGCGAATGTTATGGCTTCGAAGTGTTCACATGGAATACTAGTATTTATTTCCATATAAGGTCTTGCTGACCTTAACCTTTGATCCACAGACCCAAAACAATAAAGTTCCTTCTCTCACCAAGGGCAACGCACTAATTGGTAAAAAAAACAACATGATGTCAGAATAAAGTTTAGTTCGCATGTTTTGCGATTATAAAATTGTATACATGTGTAAGTACTGTATATACTAGCCAAAATACCCACCTAAGAATATGTCAGTAATGTGCCCATTGTTTTGTGTGTTTCACGATTGGAGATACGGTTGAACTGCAAAACAACGAGTTTGTCTGCTCTGATTCATGAACGCATTTTAATGCTTTCAAGTCGATGTGTTTTCTTAGAAATAAATTATAACACTTACACATCTGGGAACTTAGGATTTTGTTAAGTACTTTGAATATGTGCAGCTTTCGATGTTCCTAAGTTTGAAATATGAACACTAAAATCATTCTGACATCATGTTTTACTAGCATTACCACTACAATTGCGTTTGCAAAGTAAATTTTCGAAATCTTTAATGGTAGCGCTAAAGTACAGTTACTTTAATTTCAAACGATATTCAATTAGGATGTGTGGGCTGGGAGGGAGGGAATTTAAGTTGTTAACAGTAAGCTCAAAGCACATCTTACCTCTTTGTAAAATTGAGGATAAAAGCAAAGATGCCGGTGTACATGTACAAACAACTGCACCGTGCAATTTACTCCATAAGTTCAAAACGCTAATTATGTGTCCTCCAATAACCGTTGACTATAAAAGATATTATAGTCAGAATTATTGGAGAGCACTGTAATAACAACACATACAAATAGTTTTTAAACTTTAATAGATTTGGCAAATACTGAGCGTGGCATGGATTGAAAAACAAGCCCCAAGCATGGGGTTAAACAATTGGGCTGCCGGTAAGCACAAAATACCATTATGGCAAGCCCTTACAGCAGAAAGCATTAGGCAATAAAGCAGATTGAATATTACAATATTAAGGACATGAATACATGTGCACCAAATTAAATGTTCATTATGAAAGCAACTTTTCTGATAAGCATTTAAACAAGTGTTGAAAGCAAGGTTAATATTCAAGCATAATTACAAGTGCACCGAATTCAATCAATTCAAATGTTGTTTAGCAATTCGTACGGACAGGACATTTGTATATAATTTATGTTTAGATTACAATTCAGTCTCTGGGTATACAGGAGCTGAATAAAGTTAAACTGAAACTTATATGTCCTTCCTTTCACACCTTCGCTGCCCGCCATATGGATGGGCGCCCGTCCAAGTCATAGAGTGTCCAGGCTTCCATCCACCGTCAACAATAGGGGAAACATTTTTTGGCAGCAGCGAAGAGTGCGTATCAAAAGCAAAATATCCGAATGCCACGCCAAAAACAGAAACGGTGCCAAAAAAGTATACATTTCCTCATCACTGCCTACTTTCAATGAAACATTAAAATCCAGCCGTTAACTGGTTAAGAAACAAGTTGTTCCCCACATTTAATAAATGAACATCATCCTGTTCAAGACAGATATCAACAGCCTGAATATTTGGGTGTGCTAACTGGTTTAAGAAACAAGGTGTTCCTCACAGTTGATAAATGAACACCATCCTGTTCAATACAGGTATCACCAGCCTGAATGTCTGGGTGTAGCACATAAAGGCCCCCAATATCTAGTATCACCTTAGCAGCATAACTGTTTAGCCGCTTTCTGGCCCTTGTCCTTGCTACAGGATTGATAGAATAACGCTATGAAAGCCGAGGAAGTATATAAGACCAAACAACGACCACATCGGGTGAATTGACCCTAAAAAACTCGATCAGAAGCTTAACATGCTTTCTAAAAACCTTTAATGGGTATTTCCCTCAATAATTTCCCCCACGACGACCACATGAGTTAACTGAATAAATGTCAAGTTGATCGCTAGACGAAAAGCATTGAATGTTTTATAAACAGTCAATTTAAAAGAAAGGCAAGTATAATTGAGGCATGAATAATTTTAAACTGTTAAACAATATTAATTCAAATTAAAATAATGCCATATCCGACACAATACTTCCGCACTATCTTAGACGCACGCCCGGACGGTATGTCACCTACCGCTCTGATTCATGAATATTCATTGCCTCCATTGTCAGACCAACAACTTTTATTAGTAGCAACAGTCAACAGCAGCAAGGTAAAATTAGCTGAAATCAACAACTGGAGAGATGTACTTATCAGCAGTAAGAAAACATATTGCCTAAACACTCCAGTTACATGGGTAGCATCATAAAACACAATTACACGAACAGCCTTGGAGTTAAATAATAGCAGCAGAAGCTAAAACAACGATGATTATAACAACAACAGGCTAACATTATGGCTAGATACAACATTTCTTCATCAAATAGATGGTTATCCAAAGCATACACATTTTCTAAAAATTCAACATCTCTATGTTTGCCTTGAAAAAAAGTGGTGTTTTTTCTGCAGGACACGAGGTAAACAGGTTTTTAACCTGCAAAACCTTATCCTACTTGCTTAATATTTAAGACAGAAGTATATTATAATATCATTCAGCTATTCATTTACCTGAGTCCGTGAGTCAAATAATCATATTTTTCTAATGTGACTCACTGTTATTTACAGTTTTAATTGCCTCATGACGGACTCAATAATTAATAAATATTATTATTAGTGTTTTCATTGTTGTTTGCAAATTGATTCACTGAATTGAAAATGTAGTCTAAGTACTGTAGCATTTATTACAAATAGGATAATGTTTACTTGGAGACCATTTTAAACTTCCTAGTCTGAACTGTTTGCAGTAACAATGTGTAACAAAAAGGAAAGGTGTGAACAATCTACAACCATACATCACCAACCAACATCTCCAATGATCATGCAATTTGCATTTGCAGACTCCTGGTGTAAAATATGATATTTGGTGATTTTTGCATTATATACAACAACAACAGGAAGTGGTGTAAAACATCATACCATAAAAAACATATCTAGCCAATTATTTATGGTTTTTTTTGTTGTTGTTTTTAATTTTTTATTTTTATTGTTTTTTTGTTTTTGTTAATATTATTATTATTATTTATGTCCCAACTGACTTAAAACCTACTGACTTTAAACCAATAATAAAGTGTATAAAAACGAGTCCTGTTTCCGTAGGCATTGCAATACCTGTTCCTCTAGCTGCCTAACGTCTTTTTACGGCCTCTTCTGCAACTAAACGAGCCACTCAACTATCTGTGACGTCACTGACTTGCTGAACGATCTTTACACCAGGGAGACAACGTTTACCTAGTCCCTGGCATGACGTCACTCATAAACCACGCAAGATGAGAACACATCGAATAGGTTATTTAGTACAAAACTTAATCGCGTGGGAAACCCCACATTTCGGGAATATTAATGAAATAATTTACGAGAACGTTGTTATTTATTTAAGCTTGAATTGAAAGAAAAATTGTTCTGACGAGAATCAAAAATGGCCGAGCAAGTAAGGTGAAATAGAAAACTTTATTTACATCCAACAACAACGTATACACTGTATGACTAAAATGAAACGAATACAACCTAATCGAAGATAAAATCATGAGCAACAGGAATATCACAAAAAAAAAATTCATAGATCCTGCGAGTCTGATTTCAATAATTTAAGTTATTAACAGAAAGCTCAAAGCACATCTTACCTCTTTGTAAAATTGAGGATAAAAGCTAAGATGCCGGTGTACATGTACGAACAACTGCACCGTGCAATTTACTCCATCAGTTCAAAACGCTAATTGTGTGTCCTCCAATAACCGTTTACTATAACAGATAATATGAACTAAGGTAAAACCTTGAGGCGAGCATAGCAACTGTGAAAGTAAATTTTAAACAGATAAAACTCAATGAAAGAACAACACAAATAACTTGTCAAACAATAATGAGGTCCGAGATCTCAAGGGTTTTGGGGGAAATGGCCATTTATATTTGGTGAACAAGGGAACAATGGCTGTTATTTTCAGGGGAAAGAGAACATTGACACATATTTTTAGGGAACAATGGAAAATGACTTTACAGGAAATAAAATTCTAACATTTAGTTTTAATATTTAAAAAATAAAATCACAAAAAGTTAACATTTCAAACAATATCTTTGTGATGACAGTGTTGCAGCTATAATTACTGTAGAACAGAATGAATTTTGGGGAACATTAGCAAATCTTTTAAACATTACAAATACGTTTAGGGAACAGGGGAACATTGGACAAATAATGTTGGGGAACAAAGCAAAATAGTTGTTGGGAATAAGGGAACACTGACTCATATTTTCAGGGAACAAAGGAAGGTGTACCCCTTCCATCCTCCTGTGGGCCTCAATAATAATAATAAGAATAAATAAATCATTAAATGCAATGTACAGTTTGAAAGGGGCAAATTGCATTTATCATATTGTTCTTACTGAGGGGACACTGATTAAAACAGGCAAAACATGTTCAAAACGTTTTTTGATTGTGATAATAATGAATTCAAGTATATATACTCAGTCGCAAAAGAAAATTTACACTTTGAACATTTTACATTACACACACAGAAATGATGGTATTTTTTTATTACTAAATATATGAGATGTAAAAGATGCTAGTGTCACCATCCAATGCAGGTTGTAAATGCCTGACAGAATAATGCGACTATCAGTCACAGACAACCTTTTAAATATAAACAAAGGATAGATGACTCTTTTCTTGAAGATGTTCAGTGTGATGCAGCCCTTCTGTAGTGTAAATCTCATTTTTGCTCTTCACTGAAAAAGCAGTTCCAGTACATCCTGGTGTTTCATCTCTGTTTTGGTCTGTTGTGTTCCGGTGAATCGTACCACTGGTCCATAATTATGTCATAAAACAAATACAAACAAATCCGGTTTTAAAATTCTATAATGAGGTCATTTTTACCATACCACAGATATGAAGTACAAATCACTATCTGAGTCAAATAAATGAGAACCAGACCATCCGCCATATTTTAAACGATAGGACACCCACCTGTATGGGCACAATATAATCTGGACTTATGATTGTGTTTAGTGTAATGTATCTATGATATCTACAGTCTTATAGTGCTTCCACACTGGAATACCACACCGTAGTACACACAGGTGTGTGTGTGTTGTGTGGGTCGGTCGGTGTGTGTGGGGGGAGGTATTTTTAAATGAACAAATGTAGGGGGTGAGGACCCAGCCAGCAATCCTATATCTAGCCTTCATCGGCCCGATATTTTTTTATATCGGACCAGTATCGCAAACGATATCGGCCGATATCGGCGTGCCCATCGGCTTCAAGTCGGACCGATATCTTGTCGGCTACACATCGGTCCAATATCGGTTAGATATCGTTTTAGTTTACTATCCATCACCGGTTAGACATCGTTTTAGTTTACTATCCATCATCGGTACAATATCGGTTAGTTATCTATCCAATATGTATCCGATATAGTTTCGACCCGAAGTGGGCCCATTATGACAGATAGACATCAAATTCGTTCTATTGTCACCATCCAGCTAGCACAGTATGTAGCTAGAGCATCGGATTACCAATCCAAAATACATGTATGTGTTTCGCAACATACAAGGTTATCGGGCGTTTAACTCCGTCCGATTTTATTTATCAAATCAATTTAATACTACCTTATATACATCTTTTTGTTGGTGCTTATCTGAATTAGCTCGATTGGAAAAATATTCATTAGCAATAAATAAAACTCTTGTGAATGTAGGTAGCATCATTTTGCAATGTAAAAAATGACATTTGCGAGAAATATCTGTTCACATTAACAATAAATATACGATATTCAAAATGACATGTCATTACCTCCCTTTATGGATTCATGGCGTGTTATATCGGACTAACAGCGGCACGATATATGGTATCAACTGATACAAACTATGTCGGCCTGACGTTGGCCTGAGATATAATAATAGACATCAGAAGAAATGTGCTATATTCATTCAGATTAATGCATTGAACAAACAATTTAGCATGCCGTGCAAACAAAAAATTCAAAAATTGGAAAATATTGAATTAATCGGCTCTACATCTGCCCGACGTCGGCATATCCAACATTTAGCCGACATCTGACCGATATCTTTTTAGCAAATCATAACAAGAACACACAAACCCAGTCAGCAAGCCTATATCGGACCGATTATGTTTCCTATATGCAGATAACGGATAGACATCGGGCCTTGCCGCTCTGTTACGGTTACCGATATCGGATAGATATCGGTAACAGAGCGGCAGTCTGCATAACGGCCCGATGTCTATGACAGATAACGGATAGACATCAGGCCAATCGGCCGACATTCCGACCAATTACCGATATCTATCCGATATGGCCATGCTGGCTGGGGAGTGGTGGGGTGGCTTGTAGTCTAGACTTTTCAGGAGAGGGGGTCTGTCTGAGGAAACTTTTCCTCTTTTTTTTTCAGGGTGGGGGTGGGGGGATATTTTGTAGATTTTTCTAGGGGGTATCTATCTATCTATCTTCGAATAAGTCAAACCCCTGCTGGGGACCTAGACTTGACACGTGTCAACTGACAAGACGTGAGTTGAAATAAAGCTAAGGATAAAATGAGAAACAGTATACAGTGTTAAAAGAAGATAGGGAATGCTTTCTAGGGAGACAGAAGATAGGGAATGCTTTCTCTTCAGCCAGGCCAAATGCACAGGGGGGGGGGGGGGGGGGGGGGGGGGTTGGGGGGGGGGGGGGGGGCAGGGTTACTACCCTTTGAGGAAGGAAATTCCAATGTACTATGGTTCTGGGGAAGAATAGTCTGGGGTAGTCTGAAGAAAAGAAACGCTTTCCGTTCGCGGCGAGGGTGGTTCGTCCAAAACTAATTAATCATTTAAACTTGCTTAACATCAACTCACAAAAGTGTTAGTACAAAGTGAAAGCAATCCGAGTCTTCCAGAACTTACCTGAGTTGTCACTAGGCCCCTAGTCGTCCGCAAATAATGTCAATATTTACTAATGTTACGTCACTGATTTTAGCACGCGCCCCTAATTTGCATAATGTGGAAAGTTTCCGGCCAAAACAATTTAACCTTCATACCGAGTGTTTACAAATAAAAACACATACTAAATTAATAACTCACATATGCTGCTAGTGTTGTTTTAACATTGTGCGCTCTGAAATTGTTGACATGTTCAACATATTCCTGCATTTGTTGTCATTTTGAAATTTCCCACGGAAACCACATATTTTCTAGAAAGCCTTAGTTTCGCATTTTAACCCTTTACATATTCTGCAGCACATATTCTATAGGACTTTGTCAAGGAGTCAGAGAGCTTTTCAAATTATTTCTGAAACTCTATTCTATCCAGTTCTAACGGAAACGTTGCATAGAAAACTGTTTTAAAGAAAATAAATCAAAATTTCGAAACTAAAGATAGAATAAATACTACCGGTGTCTGCGTTAGAACAGCTTAAAGCGTGACAACGACGATTTACCATCAAAATCGAGATGCCTAGATTAGCAATTCTTCTTCTTTTTTTTTTTCTCCCGTTACCGTAAAGTTCGGCACTACTCGCTAGCTGTGCTCGCAATTAGCGAGCGCAAGCGAGCTCCTATAGTATCATGCAGGCGAAAATTAAACATACCCATCCATCCTTTTTAAAAGTCTTGGGTCATTTACGGCAGTTTATGGGCGACTTCAACCGTAAAGTAGCATATTTCGTTACGAAATTAACAAGATAAGCATTCGTAGAAATCATTAAGAATGGTGGTTTCCAAGCAGAATGAGGTGAAAAAAACATTAAAAACCTTTCTCGAACCCATCCAAAAATGACAATGAAATTGCATTTTTACCTATGTCGCCAAAACGGCCATTAAACCGAAGCATAGCCCAAAATGTTACCTTGCGCGTTGTTCATTGGCGAAAATTCGTCAACACATTTCACAATTTAATAAAAGTAGATTTCGTGACGCAGAAATGTATATGTCTTGCTAACCGATTAGGATAAACAAATGATTTGGTTAAAAACTATCTTTCATTTATTTATTGTCCCGTAAAACCATAAATGCAATCGGAATTCTTCGCAGATTTCCGTATTCGGTCGTCTACTATTGTAAGCCATTGACGGAAATCGACGAGGTTATTCCGTGTTCATTCGTGTCAAACCCGAACAATCTGGCAATTTCCGGAAATGTTACGTGACGGAAATTATAATACAATGACAAGACGTCATTGATTTACGTCATCATCGTATGTCGTCACATTATGACGTATGGTCTGTTAGTAAACAATTAGTGAGCAAGGTGCTTATTACCGATCCATCTTTCTTTGTTTCTTTTTTCTTTCTTTCTTTCTTCCAGTACTATTGACGTATTATACACATACTTATGATTATCACAGTTTCGTTTCTGTGGATAAGTTTACCTGCAGGCTTTTTTATGATAACCACAGAAGTTCAGCGAGATTTTTAACCTGAATAGGGTATGTCTCTCCCTGCACAGGAGACCAACGGCTTTACATCAGTAGGGAAGAATGACATACTTTCACAGTAGCTTTAACTATCGTACACGAATAGTTCTAGATCTAAGGGAGTGCGTTATCAATTCTCGAGACGTGAACCTCCGGGAATTGAACCCCAAACTTCTATATCCAGAGGCAAGTAAGCTAACCTCTCTGTCATCGAATATTTTTTTACCGCACAGTAACATTATGGTCCATTATGAAAAAAAAAAAAAAAATATAACTACTAGTATTTAGAACAACACCAGGTCTAGAGTGACTAAACGATGGTTAGGCCCAAGATGTTACTCATACTGACAGGGGTAGGAACAGCCTCCTTCCCGAGATCCCAATAATTTGACTGGCGTGTTTGGGTAGTGGAAGTTCAAAAGGTATTTTTACCCTATGTTGAATATTTTGGGGCGCTTCGACCTTTTATCCAAAAATGGTTTTAATGAGTTGGGCAAACCGAAATTAAGACATTCTGAAACTATTGAGGCTAACTGAAGTTATATTTGAGATTTCTTATTTTTTGGCTGTCCCAGCAACACGGCAGATGTACACCCGAAAGAAGCTAATGCGGGATGTAGACAGATAGTTAGGAATTTACATACAAAAAGCATCATCTGAACTGATGGCTGTAAAATATTTGTTTTTTAACCGAATTTCCAAACTAAGGTGTTTTTATTTACCACTAAAATTGCCAGTTCCAATTATATATAATGTATTTACATTTTGTTAAAATTACTCACTCACATCGCTGAAAAACCTTTAGCTTAAACAAACGCCCGAAATAATAGCAAATTTGTCCACCATAATGTACAGAATTTTTATTTTTTATTTTTGGCTGGATTGCGTAGCAAATCCAGGCTTGCAGTTCGGCGATTTCCATGTGTCTGTCCGTCTATCCGTCCGTCCGTCTACGAGTTTTGAAGTTTTCGTTAAAGTTTTTGTTTTTTCCTCATTTCTCAAAAATGTATTGTCGAAAAGCTTTGAAACTTGACACTTGTTCAACATCATTACAAATGTTATATGAAAATAACCCTAACTATGTCATGTATTTTACCTGGACTACCCCCATTTTCACACAGATTTTTCACTTTAAATGTTAAATTCGCAATCCGGCTTTGGCGCCACTATTAGTGCTTCATCTTTTTTTTTTCTTTTTTTTTTACTTTTAACAAAGTTTGAGGTTTCCACTGGACCTCCATATAAATGAAACGTTCCTATGCCAGTGTACCTGTAACCGGTCATCCGGTTTGGTCTGATGCTACGGAGTAGTTCAAATTTGAAGGTGATGAAAACACGGTTTGGAAACTTTACCTGTCTTCTGCTTCAATCGATCTATGCTTTTCTCTGTCCTATCATTTCACTATTTTTGTTTTTCTACCACCGACAGAAACATTAGGGTCAAATAGGACACTCAGTTTCTTAAAATGTAGATGTAGAAACTAATAAGTATCTTGAGCACAGCTAGTGCTAAACGTCAAGAACAGTGAAACAAACCAACGTCTTTTCTACATAGCATTTGATGAATTTGGTGAATTTTCAGAATATATTGATGAAAAACGTCGGACCCGGTGTCCTCCACCCCCAGACATACTCAACTAAATATTGAACTAATATTCTGAAAATGGACCACCATTTATTAAATGTCAAGTAGGAAACAACAAATTCCTATGTTTTAAAATCATTGTACTTTTCTCAAACATACATCATCATAATGATTAGACAATACGTATGAATCAATTTAACACACGTTGAAGACAAGACGTATATTAGACGTATATTCAAATAACAAAAAGCTTAAATCACATATATACATTTTTCCGTACTTACATGTTGTTCAGCAAAAAAGTATACGCGTGCATCACGGTTTATGTATATATAGCTTACATACACTGATGTAGTAGCAGCTTTTATGACGGTTGGTGATTCAACCAATGTCGATCCAGACTGGATAATGACTAGATAGCCGTTCGAAGTTCGTTCCATGCCATATCTGTCCTGTCTGGGAACGAATTGAAATTTGACCGAAGCACTGTGGTGTACTGGTTAGAGCGTCTGCCTTGCATTCGGGAGGTCGTGGGTTCGAGTCCCCTGACCGCGTCATACCAAATACTTTAAAAATGGAACCCTTGCCTGACGAGCAAATAATGGGTAGTGCTACGACTGATTGACCAGTGTCAGAATAATGTGACTGGGGTATCATGTCTACTACGGCGGACGGATTACAATCCTTAGAAATACACACACACACACACACAAATTGAAATTTGTTGGGATGGGATGTCACGATTCATAAGACACGTACAGGTAGACTTGCACTAGACGTGAGAATCATGGCTCTTATGGTGGTATGTACATACCATGGTATAGGTACACGCCATAACAGCTACGATTCTCGCAGCTAGACTTGCACATACCGGTGCATACATACGCAGCGGCACAATCAAACATGAACTGTGCTCGCCCTATAGGTTTAACCTATTTCATATTAGTCAGTATTAGGATGCTCCGTGTTTCATTTGATTATAGACGGAACATCTGCAATAAATGGGTCAAACGTTTATACGTATATATAAAAGTTCATTTTCTTCTTCTTCTTCTTCTTCTTCTTCTTCTTCTTCTTCTTCTTCCTCTTCTTCTTCTTCTTCTTCATTTCTTTTTCCTCTTCTTCTTCTCCTTCTTCTTCTTCTTCTTGTTTTTCTTCTTCTTCTTCTTCTTCTTCTTCTTCTTCCTTCTTCTTCTTCTTCTGTCAGTCGTCAAATATTCTAAATTATATTTAAACTAAGAGAATTGTTTACGATACAAACGTGAGTAATTAGAAATTTTGATCAGTATATATTGTATAATAGGTAGTAACCTTGGCGTAGTAAGGGGCTTTGGTTCTCTTACAGATCCAATACAAGGAATGTGTCTACGACCGACTTGTCCAGTGGGGATGCAATACCAAAGATTGTCCAATGCCCTTCGCTGGTCCTTATTTGCTATATTAATCACATTAATTTTGGATTTTCTTATCCGTTTGTTATATCTTTAAGTATCATTTTAACTGAGCAAATATAAATGTATCTCCGTTTCATGGTTACTATCATAGGGCTATAGACAGACACAGCTCTCACTTAAACTATATAAATGATGCCAATTATACATAATTTAGAATTATTATTGAAAAAAAATTGCTTTAAACGTTTCGTATTCCAAAACATAAAATACCAATAGTTTATTGTTTAAACATGAAGTAGGTATTTTTCATTAAAAGTATGACATATATTGTGTCGGTATGGAAGCATTATAGTCCTCATTTTCATATGACAAGGTAACGAGTTACTGATATATACTGGCGGTCAATGAAAACGTACAACTAGAGCACCAGTAGAATATATGAGTGTTAACTTTTAATGCTTAAGTAATTTATAATTATAAGTGCATATTTTGAAATGAACGATATTAATTAACAAATGCAAACACTGATTGTCTCAGAATTACTAAACGTGGTGTACAGTGCTCAATTAAAGTCACATGGGTAGAAAACAAAAGTCACACATATTTTAAATACCGTTTTATCATTCCTAAGAAATCATCCCGGTGTCACGTTATGTCAGCAGAAAACGTCACTTGTAACTCTAGCTAAATGTGGCCTGGCGATATCATGTTGGAACAAGCATGGTTTTACGCAAACGTAAAATAGCTGCCGAGAGAAAACATCATTATATCTGGGTAGGAACTGGGAACAAAGTTTAAAATAATAACAATAGTCACGTGTGTTAAAAAAACAAAAGAAATGTCACGAAGACGTAATCATCCCACGAACGTTTTTACTTACCAGACATTTTCTTCCCATTTTTTACCATCAGTTCTTCCTACCAAATTTTTAATCAAGGTGGACGACCTCGCTTCGTTCTGGTCAAACACATGACATGCATTAGTAACTTATATTTTGATTACATTTGTAGCACGACATGCTAGAAGTACACATCAACACAGAAATACAATTGTTCACATGTAAGGGATGCGTGTGCGTTAGCGTGCATTACAACACAGATAAACTGTTTAATGCTACCATGTGTAATTATAAGATTGCGTTATCAAAGTGAAAATCTCAAAGAAACTGTTCATTGCTACCTTACCATACCATATGAGAGTGGCTACCGTTCCGGCAGCGAATAACGTAACATTGGGATGATTTCATGGGAACGTTAAAACGGTTCGCCATAACCGGTATTAAGCTGTGTGACTTTTGTTTTCTACCCGTGTGACTTTAATTGAACAGTATACGCGATGTTTAGGAATTCTGATAATCAATGTTTGCATTTGTTAATCAATATCCTTCAATTTCAAAATATGCACTTATTATTTAGTATACATTATTTGAACAATACAATTTAACAACCATATAATCTACTGGTACGTGGTCATTGACCGCCAGTATACATTACCCCTTTAAGACATCTAGGGGCATTGCACTTACAAATTAAATAACATTTGTCATTGAGAATCGATGGTCAATTATATCTCAAAATGTATAGTGTTTTAGCTTCGTAGTCCAGTTTAATAGTGGAGAATTCGAACCGCATAATGATATTATAGCGTTCGCTCTACAGTAACGTACGTACGTAAATACAGAAAAACATGTATACCCGGTTCAGATATGATGGGCTAAAAAAAGTGTTCCACAGTTGTTCTGATGGTCCTTCATTTTTATCGCTGGACTGTATCATAATTTCCCTAGTCTCGATCATCCAGTCTGGACAAAAGTCTGGACAAAAAAAATCACCGTCCGCTGATTGGTGAACTTCAGTTAGTCATGGGAATCCGACGTCGTCAAAAATTGCGTTTTTTACGTAAAAGTGTGTTTTTTCAGACAGCGAATGTTAGCCCATGTCCCTGTTAAAAAAAATCCAAATAACTATTCAGGAGCGTAGCACGGCCTGTTTTCAACATACTCTTAATAAGCGCCCGAGTGGGGAAGGGTTGGTGAGTAGGTGTCGCCCTTCCATTTCGTTTTAATACTTGTACAAGCGATATTTGTCAGGAATAGAGACAATTTATGCTAGCAAAAATGAGGTAAAATTGTACCTAATCCCACCCACACACCCCACCTCTCCTCCTCTTTTTCTTTTTTATTTGATTTTTTCAACTCTATAATAGTGTCATAGTGATTCTATATGAAATATGAAATAAACTTAATTATCAAATTGCTTTACATACATACGTTCGTGTATCTGGCTCATTCCAGTGCCAGTGTGTTCTTTTAAACAATTCCAATTACCGTACATTTACTTTTCTGGTGGGTTCATGGACATAAATACACTGGATTCGAAACTGCCTATACGCCTCTTGCTAATTCTAGATTTATTAATTTCAGACCATATTATGTTTAGCTTTCTTTGTGTTTAATACATATTTTCTCGTTTTTGTTGCTATATGTAACATGCCCTTCATTTTAAACAATGGTAATAAGAAATTGACTGAGTTCGCTTTAAGGTTTTACCTTAGTTCATAGGGGATTTATCCCTGGCGCGAAGCACGATGGATGAAAATCCCCTTAACGGTATCAACTTTTGTCCACATTATAGTATTTCATACTATGAGTTTGAAAAACATTATCCCTTTGGTTTCGGATTTCGGCCAAGTATATGAGAGTCAAGCATACGGAACGGGAAACCAGAAGCTACTATAATTTGTTTATGGCGATGTCCCTTGTTCGCTGCCATTCGCAGCATCTCGCTATCACCGGAGAATGACGGAATTGGCCGACTACGTACGATCATTGACATCGGAATACTTCTTTAATTTCCTCAACTGGATAGGATGAATCAATACTGGCCAATTGTCTTGCCAGTTACCAATAATCGATAAATACGAATAAACGGATCAATTTCAATTAATTTTAGTTTTTAAAAAACTCTATTTACTCTACTACTCAGGTCTTGCGTAAATATCACGAGTCGTGGAAACAGACTAAGCAGTGGGAGCGCCAAGCCGCCGCGGAGGGATATTTACTTAAAAACGTCACGCGCAAAAAACGTAAACAAACTGCGTTTTGAGCAGATTTCAGGATGGCGGTCAAAATGACACCAGTGATGTTAACTGTATTCAACTGTCAATGTACAATGATGACACATATAAACAAATGCATCAATTCGTTTGTTACAGAATGAATTTTAAGTTTTTACGTGTTTTGTCGATTTTTTTTTATTAAAAATACGATTTCTAGGCTTTTACAAATTACCGATCGTTTCGAAAATTTATGTGAAATTTTAGCTTTTAATCAAATTGATAATTACAGTTTGTTCTTATAGCGAGAAAAAAGACGAAAGCATTAAAGTCAAGAAAAAGTCTTCCTCTACAGGCCTGTAAAATTTCATCAAAATTTGGAAAAAGTACTTTTTTCTACCCAAAAAAACGTTTCATGACCGTTCATAAAATTACACACAGAAAAGTGAGACTCTCTTCAACCGTGTGCTTCATACAAAAAACTTTCAGAATAATATTTTTTTCACTACAATTAAAACATAATTTATACAAGCCATTTCCTTATAAAATAACCATCATTTTTATGGCCTACTTTTAAAAATAAATTTAGGTCTATGTTGTGTTATTGTGAAAATTATTTCAGTCAACAAACATACGAAAGAGCAAAATGTCAGCTGTTTATCGATCGACTTCAGTTTTTTTATTTTGTTTCTCGATTTGTATGAAGATTTTAACAGCGAGAAAAAAGACAAGAACATGAACGATGAGTTTAATCCTTCCTCTGGCAGTATGTGAATTTTCAAGCGAATTTGAAAAAAGCACTTTACTTTTTTCTACCCAAAAAAACGTTTGGTCACTGTTTTACGCAAGCGTTTCGAACGTTGTTTTTGTGTAGTTTTGTTACACGGCATGGAATACGGCATGCAATACATCGGTCAGCGCTGTGTGTGATAAATTCTGAAATTACCTGATATATTGTAGTTAACAGACAGTTGATAAAAGACAAAATATTTATGCTAACATGATATATTTTAAATTTGATTGTTATTGAAAATATTGCAAAAAAATCAATACCGTGTTTCCCCGAAGACCACATTCCAACACAGAATTGTGACGTCACAATGCTTGTACTAGTATAATCACAGGGAGAAAAGGTGTACGCGGACAATTTTTTAAATCTTCGAAAGGACGTGTGTTTTTATTTATTTATTTTGGTCGAAGAGCCCTTTAAAAAATGTATCATTGGCTATTATCCTTTCGACCCATCCACCCCCGCCCCACCCCCACCCAGCACATTTTTTTTAAATGGACAGAATTAATCTAGAATGCGAACTATGATTTTAAATGTATTTTAAAGGCCATTTGGATTGTCGACGCAAATATAATATGAACTAGGGCTTTATTGATTTTAACAGCGACCGCAGAGGGAAGTAAGATGAGTGAATAGTCCCATTAAACATGCCATCACCAGGGCTCCATCTCCTTAGGTTCAACGCCATTTCCACTGTGTAACCGTGGCCTCTTTTTTGAAAGTCTGTGAAATAGCATCTTTGAAACAATCTGTGTATTAAACGGTGCCAGCGCCTTTAAATCTGAGATACCAAGAACACATGATTGGCAATCGACCACTTACATGTATGTGTACCCTGCCGCACGCCCCCCCCCCCCCCCACCCCACCCCACCCCCGCCACCACACACAGAGTTTACATCTGAGATACCAAGAACACATGATTGGCAATCGACCACTTACATGTATGTGTACCCTGCCGCACCCCCACCCCCCACCACCGCCGCCACACACACAGTTTAACTCATCTTATTGGGGTTCGGGGTCCCTCCCGCCCTCACTCCGTTTAACTTATCCTAGTGGGGTTCTGGGTCATGCTACCCGTATTATGTTTTTTTGATGTTAGAATGCGCGTTCTGACGTATATTTCAGAGTTATAAAACGGTCCATTGTTATTGCATTTTTGGACTTTTTACATTTTCGATTTCCGAGTCAGGCGTATGGTCGGGCGTACCGTGCCTACGCAGAGCTACGCCAATGACACCTACCATATTTTATGAAACTATATTAGTACCAATCAGTAAGGGATGGGCAGAACCCTGCAGTCTATAGGGTAGATAGGCTCGCGAGGGTAATAACCCTAAACTTAGTATCCTTTTGTAGAATGATTTTTCAATAAAATTCGGATTCGGCCGGGTTAGCGATGACCAAGACACTTTTCCTTAGTCTCGTCCGTCGGATGGGGACGTAAACCGGGCGGTCCCGTGTATCAGTTTATCCTCCGAGCACGTTAAAGAACCATAGGAATCTATTCGATAACAAGAGTAGGGCAGGTTCCCAGATTTCTACGTATCCCTTCCCCTCTCTCTGGGGCGGCTCTAAATAACCTATACTGTGTTGATGAGCCGTTAAACAACATTCAATTCAATTAAAAAGTATATTGTCTCGTGGTCTAGCTTGTGTGTCGTCTCAACATGGGATAAATAAGAGCTATTAACATTATATATTTACTTATATATATTAGGCAAAAAAAAAAATACCTGTGTTTCCGGTGGCCCGACCGACCCTATTTTTAAGGGGCCGACCCTAAAACTTTTTATGAAAAAAATATATATATATTTGTTCTGAACAATGATTTATCACAATATATCGAGGTAAACTGACATCACAGAGAAACTTTTAGCTGTATCATCAACTTGAATGGGATTTATGATATAAATTCATGTAGAATCTCACAATATCTTGCTCCAAAAAAAAAGAAAAAAAAGAAAAGAAAATGTCTACCTACCGACCCTATTCTTTTTAGAGCATGCAATAGGAAACACACCTATGTTTTTGTTTGGCCTTACTATATTTAACTTATGAATCGGCTACTGTGCAGCTTCTTCTATTTTTTAATTTTCTAACGTACTTACAATTTTAAGATAGTCGCCAAAATGAGAAAAGCATAAAAAACAGCATCATGTATTATAACACACAAGTCTGTCATGTGCTTTTGTCAGCAAGGACATTTATCATTCCTGATTTATTTTAAATGGATTGGAGGCGGTCTGGAAGACTATAGGCGTCTTTTCAAATACGTATAATGCGTTTCATTTTCATATTCAATGTACATAATATTATGCTCTAACCACAACTTTGCCAAAATAAAATTCATAGTTATTGGACATGTCAATAGCATTGAATAATTGCTAAGGAAGAACTCTATACATATTTTCATAGAGTAAGACGAAAATGTGTGTTTCATGAGCATAGGTAATAGAGGATCTTACATGAGAGCTGACAGAGCTTAAAGTGATCCCTAAGCGTCTGCCATGTCCACTGGCACATATATATATATATTATAGGGAGGTCAAGTGTATTTTAACTGTTGGATATACTCAGGTTTAATGAATTCATAAGTCATTCAACTGAAAAAGTGATCATTTGTTTAATAGGCATGTCAAACATATAATACATATTGGTAATGGCTGTGAGTGAAATGTATAAATTATTGGTGCAATATTATCAACAGTTTAGTAATATAATAATAACTATTAGCTTTGCACTATTCTAGTATTAATATTAATGATTGCAAAAATATGAATTATGTAGAAAAACTAATGGGACGCTGCGAGTTGTCAGCTTTTCAACAAATCAAGATTGCTGTGTGTCCCTTTAAGGTCCATAATTAATATGTTAATAAAACAAGTTACAATCCTATGCTGTTTTTTTTAAAAGTTGTATCAGTTCAGCACCAACATGTATTCTCCGTTATATGTACACGTAACAGTCAGTTCAATAAAACTGTGTACTTCAACGTCTCAAATGGAATGATGAGCGTTTTTTTATTGAGTATTAAATAAGCAAAACTACTTTTCACATCACTCTCATTGGCATGGATGACAGCGCTAAATGCATGTGGGAGGAAACAAGCATGCACAGATCGATCCTTGTGAAAAACTTGAGTGTCAATTAGTGTAGAGAAAAAGAACAGTAGATGTAGTTCTAGATAATCCATTCAATGTATTGTTCAATACTTGGATCCATTACAGTTGTATACCGTAACCTTGTGCTGTGAAAATGGCAGCATATTGTCTGAAAAATAAAGAAAATGCAAACACTGAGTCTTACAACTTAAATATCTGCTGTGCATGAAATACTAAAACTTGATCACTTTTAATAATATACAAAATATGTATTTTATATAGAACCTATACAGGCCAAATAAAATAAAAATTAAACCTGTGTTTACATATCATTGTCAATAAAAGTGGGCCAGTATATTTATTTGGTATCAAATATTTACATGTTATCATTTTTTTACTCCATGAATTATATTTAGACCACAAGAACATTAAATAAAGAAAAATCTGACTGGCTGTAGGCTTAAACATATTAAAACAGATTATATTATTTTTTTACCCATGGATTATATTTAGACCACAAGAACATTAAATAAAGAAAAATCTGACTGGCTGCAGGCTCAAACATATTAAAACTGATTATATTATTTTTTTCACCTCAGAATAACTGATTATTATTTTATTCCCAATAAAAAGAGGAGTCAGCAGTGTATTAAGGGAGTTGGTCTGGTTTAATACAGTAAACACAGACCTGTATATTTAATTCGGTCTTAGTCAATATAAAATTTACTGAAAGAGATTACCTTACCAAATGTTTTTTTTTGTTTTTTAATACTGAGAACGTATGTATTGTTTAAGATCCTTTTCATGCTTTAATACTGTCTCTCAGTTCCACCTTTCAAGGAAAGTTTCCAGGTGTTTTAACTAGATTTATCTAATTATTATTATTTTATTATTTTTTTGGCATTGATGTGAAATGCTTCCCCACCATACAAATAAGTTCTGCTTACAAACCTCTATGAAATCCATCTTGTTTTTTTGAGCTCCTCCAACCTCACCTCATCCAACCAAGAGTCGTATTTCAGATCAGAATATGTAAGATGCAGGCATCATGTGTGTGAGACTGATGTCTCCCTATGAAAAAAAATAATGACACAGTGTATACACGCAATTGCCAAATTTCATTTGGATCTGAACATTTCGCTGAAATTAAATAATAATGAGATAGATCTATGTATTCAATTCTTATGTCTATGTACAGTACTGTTACTTAGAAAATGTGTTCATCAGGGCTTTTTTCCACAAAATTGGGAAGAAGCCCAGGCCTGTCCATTTTGGGGAAAAAAGACGAGCTTATTCTCATTTTGGGAAAGATGTAAGATTTTTCCAATTAAGTAAATTTGACAATATTATGCTTTATTTATATGTTCAGCCAACAGTTATTATAATTACTGTTTCTGTCAGAACAGACTCCACAGACAAAAACACATTGCAGAATCAATGCTTTTTCTCAAATTCTGAGACACTGCTGCTTTCTGATTGGCAAATATTTCTGCCACAATTGGGGAAAAAACAGTCAAGTTCTCAATTGGGAAAGAGGCCTTTTAGAGGTGTCTCTGTTATATAAGGTAAAAAAGCCCTGTTCATGGTACACAGATCACTTTAGCGGAGTCAATCACATAAAATAGAACATGGATGTAGTGTATATTTTGTTTTTAATTGAAAACCAAGTGTTGCAGTATTTAGCATTTCATTGAACACATTTTAAGTAGTGTTTGTAGAGAAAATATGCGGGAGGGACGTAGAAGAGACTCAGAGGGGATGGGGGTTAGGGATAATGGTGGGGGCAGCATGGCCTTTTTACCAGTTTTGGGGAAGGGGCCTTTTGCTCTTAATTGGGGGTGGAATACATAAATGGGGAATGAAATTTCCAAGGTAAGTTTAAAGAGTGAGGAAGTCTGCATGCTTTTAAAAGAAATGAGAGTGGGGAATGGGCCTTTTACAGGCCGCTTCAAAGAAGGGTAAGAAGTCCATGGGGAGGGTATGCGTCACCTGCCTGTGGGTAAATGTAGAGAAGGGGTGGCAGGGATGTGGTTTAGGAATTGCTGTGTCCCATGGCCATGCAGCATATGTGGGGTTTGACACTGGCCATTACAGGCATACCATAAGGTGTACCCCTTCACAGGGTTCAGGGCTGAGGGTCTCCCAGCGGTTTTGGGGAACAAGGGAACATATTTTTGAGGAACAAAGCAAAAGTTTTGGGGATGACCGGTTCGTATTGTCAGGGAACAAGGGAACATGGACCACCCCTGGAAGGGCATCATGTCTATGGCTACAGGTCTTGTTATACAAACAAGAATGATTCTGAGAGAGGAATCATATGAATACCGTCACAAAGGAGGAATTCAAAACACATTGCAACATGCCTGTCAGACAAGTGGATTACCAAACAGCACCGGATATTAACATCAGCTGTAATGGCGTAGAGAAAATCCTCCGGCAACTAAACCTCCACAAAGCTGCAGGCCCAGATTCTATAAAACCAAAGATCCTCCGAGAACTGGCTACAGATATTGCCCCCATACTTACTACCATATACAGGAAATCCTATGAATCTGGCATTATTCCGAACATCTGGAAGACAGCATATGTCACTCCTGTTTATAAAAAAGGACAGAAGTATGTCGCTGCGAATTATAGACCGATATCCCTGACTTGTGTTTGCTGCAAGATCATGGAACATATCGTCACAAGCCATATAATGAAGCATGCCGAAAATCACAACATACTGTACCCACTCCAGCATGGATTCAGGAAAGGTCGATCCTGTGAGACGCAATTACTGGAATTTGTTGATGACATCACAACAAACATGGCACAGGGAAAACAGACTGATGTGCTAGTCATGGATTTCTCAAAGGCTTTCGACAAGGTTAGTCACTCAATGCTCATACACAAGCTATACTACTATGGCGTCAGGGGAAAGACCAATAAATGGACTCAGGCATTCCTCAGCAACCGCTCACAGACAGTAGTCATTGACGGGGAGCGATCAGACCAAGTCAGTGTGGAATCCGGAGTACCCCAAGGATCAGTCCTCGGACCCAGCCTCTTCCTCGTTTACATCAACGACATCCCGGCAGGAATCTACTCAACCGTTCGACTGTTTGTTGATGATACTGTCGTATACCTAGCCGTCTCCTCCGAAAAAGACTGCCAAACACTACAAAAGGACTTGGACAAGCTTGCAATTTGGGAGCAAAGATGTAAGATGGCTTTTCATCCAGATAAGTGTAATGCATACTCACCATTAAAAGAAAGAAGCAACCCATCAAACATGACTATGTTCTTCAAAACCAGATCCTGAAGCAAGTTCGCTCTGTAAAGTATATTGGGTGCACATTCAACTCAAGCATGGACTGGGGTGAACACATAGGCAACATCACCAACACAGCCAATAGGACACTCGGCTTCGTCAGAAGAAATGTTAACATTGGCTTCATCCAAGTGAAAGAACAAGCTTACAAGTCCCTAGTTAGGCCAACATTGGAGTATGCGAGCTCAATATGGGATCCTTACGAAAAGACGGACATAAACAAGATCGAGATGGTGCAAAGACGGGCTGCTCGCTTTGTATCCAACAGATATAGGAACCGCTATGTACAGTGTCGGGGAAATGCTAAAAGACCTCGAATGGAAGAGTCTTGAGATTCGCAGGAAGGAAGCCAGGCTTACCATGATGTACAAGATTGAAAATGATCTAGTAGCCATTGACAAGCACACAAAACTGATTCCTCCCCATAGATTCTCTAGAAATATGCATCCAAAATCCTACCAAATACCAACGTCTTGTTCCGATTACCGTAAGTGGTCTTTCTTCCCTCAGGCTCATACTATTCGAGACTAGAACAGCCTGCCACTAAATATAGTGAATGTTGGATCTACTGAGTCCTTCAAGACTCAATTGTCCACACTCTTTATCTAAACCTCCTTAAGTGCATTATTCTTTTTTAACTTATCACTGTACATATTTCCACCTTTTTATTTCAAACTCTTCTCTTTGTAGTACGATGTAAAGCGATACTCCACTGGCAATAACTTCAACTTGTTGAAGGTGGCCAGTTATGTGGTAGAAGTAGAAGAAGTAGAATAATTCAATGAAATCAACAACTGTCACGGCTGATCCAGTTATGTTTACTATTTACACACTTTGTCAACATTAACACCATCGTCGCATCGATGTGCTTGGCAAATTTCAAGAAAACACTGCATAAACAAACCAAAAAAAGAGTTGTACATGTACACATTTGAACTCACGTGTTATTTGCCTGCAGAGTTCTAAGACAGTCAACTGTTTCCTTCAATACGTTAACCTGTGTATATTTCCAATTGTTTTTCCAAGTGTGAACACCATGCATCAGATATCGCTATCAAAACTCAGTGGATTCAACGTTTACCAACGTGTAAACACATTCTACGTATTGATGACGTAATCCAAAACTGACATTTTACAAAAAGTGTTCACTCAAGTAAACTAGGCACGCGTAAAATTGATAACTGCGGTCTGAATCGACGTTTTTCAAAAAGAAAATGGCGGCGTTTTGTGATTTTTTTAATGAAATAGTCCGGCAAACACTAAAAAAATAATCCCTGTCGCGGAGTATCAAAATGATCAAAAAAGCTCAATAATTAGTTCCTGGCGTTCCCACTGAAGGCATTAAAATATATACTATTTAATGATGACGTCATCTGTTGTGAATGTGGTGTAGTGGTTAGCATGCTCGCCTGTAACGCAGGATATCCCAGTTCAAATCTCCAAATATTGTTTTTTAACTGTAATAATTAATTAAAAACTCTTCTTTTTTTTAGGAATAAAATAATAAAATGAATATTAATTGAAGGAATCTTCTGGAATGAATCTTGATTTAGATTAATATAAACCGAAAACAAAAGATCCTAATTGCTCCAGTTCCCAGCATTTCCATGAAAGTCTGTATTCCTTTTTGCAAACTTATTCTAACTGATATAAATGTGTTTATTTGAGTATCATACTCATTTTCACAAGACAATTGTTTTCAAAACCTTACATTTATTGAAAAACAAAGATTAGTTTTCGATTACATATATACATATCTTTCAAAACATACACAAACAATTGTAATCCTCTTTCGTCTTTTTACTTTAAAAAGCAAACACACTTTTTTTACCAAAAAAATAGATAATTCAAGATAAAAAAAAAAGTACGTTATAATGCTCAACTAATGTTAAAGGGGTTTATGCACTATTTCCAAACAAGTTTTATTTTAAAGAGTTCTGAAAAACTTGGAAAAAGCTGAAAAAAATATCAAAACGCCATGAAAAATAAAGGAGATGTGACCTGTTGAAAATTTGCAAAGAACATATCAGTAGTGGCAGACTAGGCTCCGTGGAGGAGGTTCACAGGAGGTTCAGGAGGTTCAGGGTTAAAATCTGGGTCATACTGGCTTAGTGCAGGTGGGTTTAAGGTTAAGGGTTCAAACCCAGGTAAGTTTGACAGAAAAGGTGGGAGTTCTTTTGGCGGTAAAGTGTGTTTGGCGCTCATTTTAATCAATCAAATTAATTTTTGTGGTTCAATATATAGGTCGAATGGGGTGGGTAACTATCAGATAAATACGATGAGCGGTCAGTTGGTTTATTTACTCTGTACAAATACCGCGCGTGGCAATTATCCACTATTTGTTATGTCAACAGTTGCATACTACAGTGACCTCAAAATGTCATTTAAGTTCATCTAATTCGGTAGACTGCAGACATATGTTATTACCGTTTAAATGTTTATTTAAAGAAAATAGTTTAAATCGTCCCAGTCTCTGGCCAGCAAAGCTTGCAAACATTACGTTTTGACCGCAGATGTACTTAGCGGTTAAAAAGTCTTACAGTAACAAAGTGTAGATATTTGAAAATAGTATTAAAATGTTATAATTACACTTAAAGAAGGGTGTTTCAGATGTTTATGGACTTGTGTGAGTGCATGTTTTTGGGTATTTGACAAAGTCTCATCAGTTCTTTCTAAAATTTATACTATTATATTCAACTTTTTGTTTGATTACCACCAAAACTGTAAGATAAAAAGACACATACACTTATTGCCATACACTTTCACCTAACAAATTATGTTCTTTCTCTCATAGTTTTTACTTTCAACAATTTGTAAAGATGTTAATGAATTGCTAACGAATTTTATTTTCGAAATGTTTCTCTCAACATGTCCTTCAATGAAAATAATGTTAACTCATTCGTTCCTCAGTGAAAAAAATGTTAACTCATTCGTTACTCAGTGAAAAAAAATGTTAACTCATTCGTAACTCAACGAAAAAAATGTTTAACTCATACGTTCCTCAGTGAAAAAAAATGTTCACTCTTTTTTCTTTAAAAAACAGTTATTCTTCAGTGGTTTTGTCAATTATATTAATGTCATAGTGTCATAGGAATTCTGAGACAATCAATGTTTGCATTTGCTAATCAATATCCTTCATTTTCAAAATATGCACTATTATAAATTACTTGAGCAATACAATTTAACATCCATATAATCTACTGGTCTGTTTTCATTGACCGCCAGTATACATTACCCCTTTAAGACATCTAAGGGCATTGCAATCACTAATGAAATAACAGTTGTCCTGTAGAATCGATCGTCAATTATAACTCAGAATTTATAGTGTTCTGGCTTCGTAGTCCGGTCTAATAGTGGAGAATTCGAACCGCATAATGATATTATATTGCAAAACATGTTACGTAGTTAGTTAGATAAATACAGATAATAGAACATACAGGTAAATATAAGTTCTCTATAAAGAAGTGGATTTAGCTAAGCGAGTGTGTGATTGTGTGTATGTGGAGGGGGGAGGGGGGAGAGGGGGGAGTTGGGCGGATTAAAAAAACACGTCATTGACAGGGTGAGAACATGTTCTTTCAATTGTCAATTGATTGTTTAAGGATGTCCCCCAATCTCAAATCCTGGATCAATGTTTCCTAATATATTGCTCTATTGCGATGTGCTAGATCTAGATAAAATACGTTATGTTATGCATGTTTAAGAATAGTTTTTATGATTGATGTATTCTCATTTAATTTATAATTCTAAAACTTGAAATAATGTTCTCATCGAGTGTATTTTTTAATTTCAGACCCCATTGTATTCTTCTCCGTGCACACACCGACGAGCAAGTTTGTAAACGGCGTTCCGTTGTTTAGAAGGATAAAAGCCAATGTGGGAGGCGGTTATGACACGGCAACTGGACGCTTTACTTGTAGTATTCCGGGGTTGTATCACTTTTCCATTGCATTCACTACAACGTCTGGCAGTGTAGTTCAAGTTTACTGTGCTATTCGTCACAACTCAGTTCAAACTGTAGGTGCGTTAACGAGTACCACAGGAAACAGTGTTTACCAGTCGGCCTCCGCTTCCACGTATCTCAGCCTCGCCATGGGAGATTCGGTTGACTTGGGCAGCTGTGGTCATTGGGAAAACGTTCAGCGAGGTAGTTATTCAATGTTTACTGGTGCATTAATAACACCTTCGTGATATGATGTTACCAACTGAATTACAATTAATACAAAAAGGTAGATGAAAATAATTGTGTTGTTTTTTATATTGTTTTGCAATTAGAGAATATAATCGCAGCAAGTTGAATATAACATGGGTATATATGTATACAAAACTAGAAAGTTCCTAGGCACATTACACAAACATCTATAAATGACCATCCGACGCGTACTTTTGTTAACGGTGTTTCCTTGTTTAGTGGTAGTATTGCCAATGTGGGAGGCGGATATGACACGGCAACTGGACGCTTTACTTGTAACATTCCGGGGTTGTATCACTTCTCCGTTACATGTATGGCCAAGTCTTCCAGTGTTACCTAAGTTCACTGTTATATTCGGCATAACTCTTCGAATAGTGTATGGGTATAGGGTATATTCGACGATTACAAGCAGTAGGGGTATTTGGCAGTCAGCCTCCGCTTCCGCGTATCTCAGCCTCGCCACAGGAGATACGGTTGATTTGGGCAATTGTGGCGGATGGAATATGGTTTATAACGACCCAGCTTCGATACACCGTCATAATAAAAGTGTAACCAATTAAATTACATTAAAGGTACAAACATCTGAAAGCGATTTTAGTACTATTATAATTATATTTAACCAACTGATTTACATTAAAATTAAAATTATATGAAAGTGAGTTTAGTGCTAATAAATTTCTTTTAATTTCAGGAATATGTTCAATAACATCATGAAGAATGCGTCTAAATGAGTTAGATAACTATTATAGGGAATAATACTAGCAACATACATAGTATACTCCTAAAAGAAATGTGACTTCTCTGAAAGAAGATGAATATAAGTTTTGTTAAGCTTGTTTTCAGATCTTTACTATTTATAATTTGTACATAATATCTATATCAACAAATAAAAGGGTTTAATACTAACAACATCCATATTACATACTTGTTTATGAATCGGCATAATAATGATCAACGAATATTCTATATTTCCTACAATTTCAAATCTGATACAAATAGAAACTACAGCAAAGCCACTTATCAAGATACAGTGATATAGAGTACACATTGATGAATCGAGTAAGAAACAACATACACATATACTAAGTAGTGACATTTATATATGCATGCATATAAATATATGTAACTATATGGGGACAAAACCCATTGTTTGCTCCGACAATCGGTTTGGGTTGTCATTGAGATTTGGGTTCCCGACAAAATGCTATATTAAAGACGAAGTATTTCTCCAAATCGACTTTTGGCCTTGGCTATTGGAAATAAAAAGCTTTATCTGTGGATACTCTAACAATTTTCTCTGCTTACCTCATGATTGCGAAGTCTGCATATTTTTAAATCATGACATATCTACGTATCGACGGACTACCAATATATCGGCTTGTTTTGTTATAAGCGGATATATCTATAGTAGATGTGAGAATCACGGCTCTTATTGTAGTATGCACCTACAACAGAGCCATTATTCCTTGTGTTAAAATTATCAGCAATACCCCGTATTAACCCCCATACGCACCTTTCCGGCGAGATTTCTGACGACATCACGCAATGCCTGCATAAACAATTGCCGTATTTCAATAGAACAAACCTTAAATATCACACGTGCATGCATACAACTCGCCCATGATACGACTGACATGCAGATGTATTCGGGGTTTTGTAAGCCATTGTAAATTTAAGAAATGTTCATTGTTTACGTTGGCAATAATCTCGTTCTCGTGTGACGTCTCATTCCGTCTTTGGGAACCTATCTCTGTCCTACTCACACATCTGACACTTTCCAGTTAACGTTGTTTTTATGAGATGGCGAGTTGTCCGTCGTCCGTGGTCGTCGTCCGTTGTCCAGTCGTCAACTTTGCCAGGGTCTTTATATCAATGAAAGCTCTGAAAAGTTCGAAAACCAGTCAGATCGAATTAGTTTCACCGGGGATATGGCCCTTGATTTGCTGAAAAATGCCAAATTAATTTATTACTAGATCTTTACCAGTGTCTTTATATCAATGAAAGCTCTGAAAAGTTTGAAAAACAGGCTGATCGGATCAGTTAAACCAAAGTGATGGCCCATGTTCTGCTGATCAATGCCATTTTCTGCCTTGTGAACATTTTAGCAACTTCATTTATTATTTGATCTTTACCAAATTGTGTGAGTTCGAAAACCAGCTAGATAGGATCAGTAACACCAGAGTAATGGCCATTGTTTTGCTGAAACATGCTATTTTCTGCCTTGTGAACACTCTAGCAACTTTATTGATTAATTGATCTTTACCAAACTTTGTTAGTGCCTTTATATGAATGACAGCTCGGACAAGTTCGAAAACCAGCCAGATCAGATCAGTAATACCAGAGTTATGGCTCTTGATTTGCTGCAAAAGGCCATATTCTGAATTGTGAACACTCTAGCAGCAGCATTTATTAATTGGTATTTACCAAACTTCAGTTAAGTCTTTTGACTGTTACCTGTGATACGCAGGCTTCATATTCTCTGCCCCAAGCTAATTTCCATTTTGTTTATTCGCCCGTTGTTTTCTCGTTTAGGGCAAAGCGTTTTGTTAGATATTGGGACCATACGCCGTTGGCCATGGAATGGTGTGAAAACACCTCATTGAAGGTTCCATGTTCACCGTTATATGCATACCATCTTCGGGATGGCTCAAATGTATGTACTATTGGCATTTTAAATATTGAGTTCTGCTCAACACGGAGCTAGAGGGGGTGAACGTTAACAAGCACTTTTCACTACCGTTCATATATAACAAGCACTTTTCACAACCGTTCATAAATTTATTTACTATCGTTGTATAGTTATAACTGGTTTGTTTTCTACTTAGAAGTAGAGATACCAATATAAGGTAATTGGCTGGACAGCGGCTACTATATAAGCCGCTGTTACACGTGTAACTGGCATTCGAGGTTAGATACGGATAGATACACTTGTTTAGCTGCGTGACCCACCCACCCACCCACGGTTTAGAAAATGTTAATATTAATGCCCGATATTTGACATTATATTAATTGTTTGAACATGTGATAACATTTTCCTATTTTTCAGATTAAACAATTTTCTGTTGTTTATGCACATGAGTGAGTCGTAACTCATTTGATGTTTGCGGTGAGTGATCGAGAATGGTTTCTGGGACACTTTACATGGCATACACTGCCTTGTGTTGTGATATTCATTCATGAGTGTTTGTATAAGTGACGGACACACCATACCACAGTCAGTGGTGCTTTATTTATGCAGAAACCCTCAGACTGAATGTATTGTATTGATATACAAATAAATATAAGTGTATTACCCGTACATAACCACTCCTATACAGTCGTTTGTTATTATTTATATATAAATTAGAGGGTTATAAATTAGTTAGATGATAAATAATTTATGTTTGTCTGAAAGAATTGAAATAAAACAAAAACAGTCTCAATCAAACCGAGACTGCAATATTGTTTGTGTTTATCGTGTTCGACGATTTTCAAATTTCTCTTTTAATACGCTTTTATATATCACAGTATCGTTGCCTGTGCAGTGTGGCGGCGGTTAAACATCTCCCCGTGCTTGCAATCAGAATTGTTATTCATTCCGATCCTTGGAGATCGCTGGTCCCGATATTTACAGATATCAGTGGTACATTCTCAAATATTAAATTTGGTTTCTTACTTGAATTTCGAATAGGTGGTTCCATTACTCCAGCCTTTAAAGATTCTGAGTAGTGTTTAATCACCATTGGGGTATGTTCATAAACAGTCTCAATCAAACAGAGACTGCAATATTTTTTGTATTTATCGTGTTCGACGATTTCCAAATTTCTCTTTTCATACTTTTTTGTACAGATTGTTAATATTAATGAATGCTCGGACTAGTTAGAAAACCAGCCAGATCGGATTAGTTTCACCAAAATTATGACCCTTGATTTGCTAAAAAATGCCATATTCTGTATTGTGAACACTCTAGCACCTTTGAAACAGAAAGAGTGCATAAATACTTAAGAGGTTTTTTAACTGTGTCGGGGCCTCCTTTTCCCTGATTTTGAATAGGGATTTTGATAGATGTTTGCCAAGCGCATCACTTTTAATCGATGCGTATATTAAATAAATGATATGTTACTAGTTTCGTTCTACTGATAAGAAATAAGTCGTTTTGGCTTTTATTTCATCAAAATCCATCAAGTATTAAGAAAGTTATGATTTTACAAGCTGTGTATTTTGATTAAATTTGCCAATATTAACCAGTGCGGGCCTAACTAAATGTATAGATCATTACATAATATAGAGTTCAAAACCACGTCACACCGAGCTTTGCGAGCAGTCCGGAGAACATGACATTGTATGGATGGCATGTTCAGCCAGGTAAACGTGTAGTGGCTGTATAAATTGGTGTGAAAATGTTAAAACTATGTCACAGGATCGTATAAAACTCTCTTGGATAGTAGTGAACGAATTACGGAAGTTGGGCAATTAGGATAATTTAGAAGGATATTGGCCTTACACTCAAGAGATATGAACACGCAACTCGGGAATTTCCGCTATATATTGTATAATTATACTGCACACTTAATTCCACATAATATTCCAAAGAAATCCCAAGATGTTTTGTAAAAAAAAAAGTAGCAGTTAGACAAAAGGACACAACAGTGATGTTGTATACGTTTAATCACAGTACACTTTTTTATCAAGAAATTCATAAATGTTGAAGTTCCTCTTCGAAAAATAGAGCCATTTCAGTACTGTATTTAACGTAAAGGGTTTGCAAAATGTTGCATCCTAAGTTTGCTCACATGCTTGAGCCAAACGCGTACTCTGTCAATAATGAAACTTTAAAGGAATACTGATAGCTGTGTTATGTGTTGTTTTAGTCTTTTTCTCCGAAAGGAAAGGTCTAACGTAGCCATGTACCATTCGATTAACAGCAGCATATTACACATACAATATATAGCGGCAATGTCCGTGTTGCGTTTTCATATCTCTTGAGTTCTAGTTTTCAAACACTAGTATATATTACCAAATTATTGTCTGATAGATTATTGTGGCATATATTACATTATTTGAAAATGCCATTTGTTCTGTAGATCGTGAATGGAATACGCTATTCAGAATGTAAGTACTCTTTCTACGGAGGGTTCTAACATTGCATGAATGTGTATTGCTTATTGAGCCGTATAAATCTCTCTGAGGTTGTTTATTATATTATTATTATTATTCAATTCCTCTGAGGTCGCTGTACCATTATAGCCTATAATGTGTTTGCCGGATGTAAAACCAGTTATTATAAAATCAAAAAATTAAAGACATTCTATTGGATCAAGGCTGGTCACATGATTCCTGCTAAAAAGACGTATTGACCTGAGGAATGTATACTGACTTTCGTATTGACTCAAAGGCGTGGCTAAAATAAAAATGCGCGAGCGAACGTGAATAGGTACGAATGTACATAGGTACGAATGTACAATAGAATGACGTCATCGGGATAAACAAAATGTCAGTCGACAGGTTTGTTTTTTTGACAACTGATGTAAAAAAGAAAATAATAGAAAATGGAGATGCCGATAATACTAAAAGGGCAACATTTACGGCGGTAAATTTCTTTACTGTTTTGATTTTATAATAAAACTATTGTTGCCTATTGAATTCGGTCAATACTTAGAGATCAATACATGGGTGATGCGTTATTACCCGTCATATTGGCCTGAGACTCCAATATCAGCCCGAAGGCTTTAGCCTGAGGGCCGATATTGGTCGATGGCCGATATGACGGGCAATAACGCATCACCCATATATTAATCTTGTTATCATATATATACGCATTTTCAAATATGTATACGCATTTTCTCTATACTAAACCGTTACAATGTTATTTTAATCATATATATAATGTGAATTAAATTAATTTCAGTTGAACCGATGAGCCAAATCACACATGTCCAAATAGATATTAGGCCTAGATTTTTACGTTTTCTAAAAGAAAATGTTTCTAGTGGCGTAGCTGCTTTTAGGCACTGCAAACCCCGACCGAAAAAATTTTTCCTGATAGGCTACACTCTTTTTATCCCCAAAAGTGTCTTCCAAAACTCGTCAGAGTGCACCATTTTACCAGCGGAAAAAATGTTTAAATATCGGTTATTCTTATTGATTAACGTTAGGCTTTTTAAAATAATATGACATACTGTACACATAATCAAGCGTTACGATTGTAATATTAAGATACAGTGTTTACCTTTACTGGGAATCTGTTTAAATCCGCTGTTTATTTACATTTGTTGTGACGTTATGGTTTAAAAAGGTGACGTCATATAACGTCCGGTACCGTTCCATTTCCCCCTAATATAGTGTTATTAAGGGTAAAACAAAAGCAATTCTATAGTTCTAATCGCCAATACTCGTAACGATCATGTGACCGGTTATTGGCCCGGTCAGGTCACCGGGCCAATAACGGTCTGGTGACCGGGCCAATATGGATTTGCATTTTCGGCCCGGTCACATGAGCTGAATTTGGCGTATCGGACCGCATTTCGAATACGGCTCATTTCTCGAGAGCTTTATTGTAGGGTAATTTTGTGCATATTGCGGGCCAAAAATACGTATATATATGATAAATGGTTTTATCGACCAGATGGATAAAACCATGTATCGACCTCATCAAAAGGCAATAATTGTGTATTATTCATTCAGTCATGTTGTCTATGCTTGAAAATTAATTATAATTAATTATAATTTGGATGGTTGAATTATTTTGTTGTAAGTTTTGAGTTACATCTAGAATGGTGAGATTTCGTTGTCGTTAAATTACATCTGTAATTGTATTACACGTTTTGTTAAAGGTTAGCATAATAGTAATTCGAAGAAGGTTTAGAATTCGGGTTTATTCATTCTGAATAACGTTATTAGGTATGTTGATAGTCATACCTTTGTGCTATTGTAGGAATACATGTTTTTATAACATTGTAAGACTGAGTATATATGTTGTAGCCGTATAGACGCTAGTATCGCAGGTAGAGCGTATTGTCGGGAGCGTGTCGGAGATGGAGAACATCGTCATAGGACGCGGGAACCGCATCATTCGCTATTTGGGCGGTAGCGGAGACGTTAGGCAAGAGGGCCTAGTTACGCAAATACGGATAACGTCACTGGATGTGGAATACCGGGACTGGAGCCATCGCCGGAAAGGGTCGTGCGAGTTGGCGTCGCGTGGGAACTACGTCACCGGAAGTATCGTACCGGGACGAATAGCAATCGCTAAGGATGGGCGTGCATAGGAGCATTGTTGAAATTTGTGTAGAATTGCGTGGGAGTGAATTAGTGGAAGTGAAGTACTCGTGCCTGACACTGAACTGTACCGGAGGGACTCAGCTCTATATACAGCTTTGAGATGAAAATAACTTTGATATACTTTTGATATAGCCCTATTTCATCAGTACAGATATTCAGTCTGATTAAAACCGAAATCTAATTAAGATAGTGGGTAGGGATTCATATAACGTGTATTAAAATTTGATATGCTTTAAAAGCGTTGATATTTTTACTTCAATCTTGTAAATAAATGTGTACATTTATTTATTCTTGATTCTTCCTTGGTCAGTTGTCTCCACTTGGTCAATCTTGTTTACAAACACTTCAAAAACCAGCCGGATCAGATCAGTAATACCAGAGTTATGGCCCTTGATTTGCTGAAAAACGCCATATGCCGCATTATGAACACTCCAGCACCTTCATTTATTAAAAATGCACAGATTGTTAATATTAATGAAAGCTCGGACTAGTTCTAAAAACAGCCAGATCGGATTAGTTTCATCGGAGTTATGGTCCTTGATTTGCTGAAAAAATATTATTTTCTGCCTTGTGAACAGTCTAGCACCTTCATTCATCATTATTTTATCTTTACCAAACTTGCACAGACAGTTAATATCAATGAAAGCTCAGATAAATTTGAAAACCAGCCGGATCGGATCTGTAACACCAGAGTTATAGAAATAAAAATTGCCAGATATCAGCTCCCTCCCCGAGTTGCCTTTCGACCACAAATTTCTTTAAAATGACAGCAGTTTTGGATTAAAACAGATAAACATAATAAAATTTCACATAATTTCATATAGGCCCGAGTTTCTATACAAGCCCCAACCCCACCCCATATTGTTTAAGCCTTGTTTTCTGATGGTATGTACTAGCTATATAATTTAATATTCTCTGAAAAATCGAATAGTCGAGCTGCGTCGATCGTCCGTTGTCCGTTAAATTTTGCCTGGTAAAAACGATAGGGCCTTTATTATTGATCGGATATTTACTAAACATTACCGTTTTTTTTGTCTCGCCTTTTCGAAGAAAAAAAGAGACATAGGTGTTGCTTTTCCGGCGGCGGCGGCGGCGGCGGCGGCGGCGGCGGCGGCGTCAACATTCAAGTTTTGCGTTTAGGTCATTTCCTCAAAAACTGTATGCACTAGACCTTTCAAACTTTGCTTATAGTTGAATCATGGGTGGTACATCGCAACGTGACAAAGCAAATGTGGAAGTGACCTTGACCCTCCAAGGAAAGGGCAGATAACTTACTAATTTTTAGGTTCAACTTTTGCGTTTAGGTCACTTTTTCACAAACTGTATGCACTAGACCTTTCAAACTTTGCTTATAGTTGTATTTTGGGTGGTACCTGGCAACGTGACAAAGCAAATGTGGAAGTGACCTTGACCCTCCAAGCAAAGGACAGATAACTTAATAATTTTTAGGTTCAACTTTTGCGTTTAGGTCATTTTTTTACAAACTGTATGCACTAGACCTTTAAAACTTTGCTTATAGTTGTATCTTGAGTGGTACATCGCAACGTGACAAAGAAAATGTGGAAGTGACTTTGACCTCCAAGCAAGGGCAGATAACCTTATAATTTTTACCTTCAACTTTGGCATTTAGGTCACTTTTTCACAAACTGTATGCACTAGACCTTTCAAACTTTGTTTATAGTTGTATCTTGATTGGTATCGCAGTGTGACAAAGCAAATGTGGATGTGACCTTCACCATCCAAGCAAAGGGCAGATAACTTAAATTGTTATAGTTACATCACTTTCTCATGAACTAAATGTATAATTCATAATAATGCACTAGATGTTTTAAACCTACTTTATTGCTTAATCTTCGGAAGAAAACATATTCTATTTTGACATAGTTGTGTCTTGGATAGTGCATCTTTTTGGATGCATGGATTTCATCTATGACCTTGACCTACTTTTTTGAGCTGATGATTTTAAGCTCTACTGTCCAAGGGCCTCATTTTTCATCCGATCTTTACCAAACTTTAACAGATTGTTAATATCAATGAAAGCTCGGACAAGTTCGAAAACCAGCCAGACCAGTAACAGCGGAGTTATGGCCCTTGTTTAGTTAAAAATGCTATATTTTGCCTCGTTAATAGGATATAGGGCTATCATTTTTCATCTGATCTTTACCAAACTTTACCAGATGGTTTGCCTTTTTTTTTATTATTATTATTATATTTTTGTTGTTGCTGTTTATTTATTTTTTTGATATATATATTTATTGATTTTTTTGATATATATATATATTGATTTTTTTTATTTCATTTTTTCTTTTTCTTTTTATTATAATTATAAATGAATTGATTTTTTTTGATTTTTTTTATTATTATTATTTTTTCTTTTAGTTCTTTTTTGTTTGATTTTTTTTTTTATTTTTTTTTTTTAAATAATTTTTTTATTTTTTTTATTTCATTATTTTTGGTGTTAACGCCATGTTAGCTTCCAGGAAGCATTGCTATGATTTCTAGTTGTGCCTATTGTGTTTTTTTTCCGATTCGTTGATTTTTGATGAAGTTACGGCCCCTTGACATTTTAACTTTTAAATTTCTTGTCGGCGCTACTCCTCCTAAACGCCTTGTTGGATTTCGACGAAACTTGGCAGGAAGCATCGATTAGATGTCTAGTTGTGCATATTGCACTTTTGGTCCAGTTCGCTGAGTTATGGCACTTCGACATTTTTGCTTTAAATTTCTTTGTCGTCGCTACTCCTCCTAAACGGCTTGTTGGATTTCTACAAAATTTGGCAGGAAGCCTCAGTATGATGTCTAGTTGAGCAAAGCGTGGAATATCAATAAAATCTTGGACAAGTTCGAAAACCAGCTAGATATTATTAGTAACGACAGGTTATGGCCCTTGATTTGTTGAAAAATGCTATATTGTAAATCTGTATTTACATCATGTTTTATCTTTACCATATTTGTTTAGAATCTTAATATAACCCCCCACCCATTTTTAGCTCTACTGGCCAAGGGCCAGCAGAGCTTATGGGATGGTGTGTTGTCCGTCGTCCGTCCGTCCGTCCGTCGTCCGTTAACTTTTGCTTGTGTACACTCTAGAGGCCACATTTCTGATGCAATCATCATGAAACTTTGTCAAAATGTTTGTCTCAATAAAATCTCGGTCAAGTTCGAAAATGGGTCATGTGGGGTCAAAAACTAGGTCACTAGGTCAAATATTGGAAAAACATTGTGTACACTCTAGAGGCAATATTTTTGACCCGAGCTTGATGCAACTTTGTCAGAATGTTTGTCTTAATTATATCTTGGTTAAGTTTGAAAATGGGTCACATGGGGTTAAAAACTAGGTCACTAGGTCAAATACTTGAAAAACCTTGTGTACACTCTAGAAGCCGTATTTCTGACCCAATCTTGATGAAACTTTGTCAAAATGTTTGTCTTAATTATATCTTGGTCAAGTTCAAAAATGGGTCACATGGTGTTAAAAACTATGTCACTAGGTCAAACTTTGGAAAAACCGTGTGTACACTCTAGAGGCCATATTTTTGACCCGATATTAATGAAACTTTGTCAGAATGTTTGTCTCAATAAAATCTCGGTCAAGTTCAAAAATGGGTCATATGGGGTCAAAAACTAGGTCACTAGGTCAAATACTTGAAAAAACTTGTGTACACTTTAGAGGTCATATTTGTTACCCAATCTTGAAACTTTGTCAAATTGTTTATCTTAATTATATCTTGATCAAGTTTGGAAATGGGTCACATGAAGTTAAAAACTAGGTCCCTAGGTCAAATATTGGAAAAACCTTGTGTACACTCTAGAGGCCATATTTTTGACCCGAGCTTGATGCAACTTTGTCAGAATGTTTATCTTAATTGTTTGTCTCAATGAAATCTCGGTCAATTCGAAAATGGGTCATGTGGGGTCAAAAGCTAGGTCACTAGGTCAAATATTGGAAAAAACTTGTGTACACTCTAGAGGCCATATTTTTTACCCGAGCTTGATGCAACTTTGTCAGAATGTTTGTCTTAATTATATATTGGTCAAGTTTGAAAATGGGTCACATGGTGTTAAAAACTAGGTCACTAGGTCAAATACTTGAAAAACCTTGTGTACACTCTAGAAGCCGTATTTCTGACCCAATCTTGATGAAACTTTGTCAAAATGTTTGTCTAAATTATATCTTGGTCAAGTCCAAAAATGGGTCACATGGTGTTAAAAACTAGGTCACTAGGTCAAACTTTGGAAAAACCGTGTGTACACTATAGAGGCCATATTTTTGACCCGATCTTGATGAAACTTTGTCAGAATGTTTGTCTTAATGAAATCTCGGTCAAGTTCAAAAACGGGTCATGTGGGGTCAAAAACTAGGTCACTAGGTCAAATACTTGAAAAAACGTGTGTACACTCTAGAGGTCATATTTGTTACCCAATCTTGATGAAACTTTGTCAAATTGTTTATCTTAATTATATCTTGGTCAAGTTCAAAAATGGGTCACATGGTGTTAAAAACTAGGTCACTAGGTCAAACTTTGGAAAAACCGTGTGTGCACTCTAGAGGCCATATTTTGACCCGAGGTTGATGCAACTTTCTCAGAATGTTTATCTTAATTGTTTGTCTCAACGAAATCTCGGTCAAGTTCGAAAATGGGTCATGTGGGGTCAAAACTAGGTCCCTAGGTTCAATATTGGACAAACTTGTGTACACTCTAGAGGCCATATTTTTACTTCATTTGTTCCTTTACCAAACTTTACAGATTGTTAATGTCAATAACAGATCTACAAAGTTCTGTATTTTAGCTTAAGGGATGGTGTGTTGTACCGTTTTCCGTCGATCCGTCGTCCGTTAACTTTTCTTGTGTACACTCTAGAGGAACCAATCGTGATGAAACTTTGTCAAAATGTTTGTCTTAATTATATCTTGGTCAAGTTCAAAAATGGGTCAAAAATGGGTCACATGGTGTTAAAAACTAGGTCACTAGGTCAAACTTTTGAAAAACCGTGTGTACACTCTAGAGGTCATATTTGTTACCCAATCTTGATGAAACTTTGTCAAATTGTTTATCTTAATTATATCTTGATCAAGTTCGGAAATGGGTCACATGAAGTAAAAAACTAGGTCACTAGGTCAAATATTGGAAAAACCTTGTGTACACTCTAGAGGCCATATTTTTGACCCGAGCTTAATGCAACTTTGTCAGAATGTTTGTCTTAATTATATCTTTGTCAAGTTTGAAAATGGGTCACATGGGGTAAAAAACTAGGTCACTAGGTCAAATACTTGAAAAACCTTGTGTACACTCTAGAAGCCGTATTTCTGACCCAATGTTGATGAAACTTTGTCAAAATGTTTGTTCTTATTATATCTTGGTCAAGTTCAAAAATGGGTCACATGGTGTTAAAAACTAGGTCACTAGGTCAAACTTTGGAAAAACCGTGTGTACACTCTAGAGGCCATATTTTTGACTCGATCTTGATGCAATTTTGTCAGAATATTTGTCTCAATTATAGCTTGCTAGAATTCGAAAATGGGTCACACAGGGTCGAAAACTAGGTCACTAGGTCAAATACTTGAAAAACCTTGTGTACACTCTAGAGGCCATATTTCTGACCCGATCTTGATGAAACTTTGTCGAAATGTTGTCTTATTTATATTTTGGTCAAGTTCGAAAATGGGTCCCATGGGGTCAAAAACTAGGTCACTAGGTCAAGTACTTGAAAAACCTTGTGTACACTCTAGACGCCATATTTTTTTTCATTCGATCTTTACCAAACTTTACCAGATTGTTAATGTCAATAACAGCTCGGTAAAGTTTGTTTTTAGCTCTACTGGCCAAGGGCCAGCAGAGCTTATGGGATGGTGTGTTGTCCGTCGTCCGTCCGTCCGTCCGTCATCCGTCGTCCGTTAACTTTTGCTTGTGTGCACTCGAAAACTAGGTCACATTTCTGATGCAATCATCATGAAACTTTGTCAGAATGCTAGTCTCAATGAAATCTCGGTCAAGTTCAAAAATGGGTCATGTGGGGTCAAAAACTAGGTCACTAGGTCAAATACTTGAAAAAACTTGTGTACACTCTAGAGGTCATATTTGTTACCCAATATTGATGAAACTTTGTCAAATTGTTTATCTTAATTATATCTTGATCAAGTTCGGAAATGGGTCACACAGGGCCACATGTTAACATACAGTTATGTAAGCAATACTTCAAAAATCTATATGTCACAAACAAGGCCTATAGCTTTCATATTTGGTATGTAGTACCATCTAGTGGACCTGTAACAAGAATTAGTTCTAATTATGCCCCTGGTACCAGTAATTGCTTGGTAACTGTCTTCAATAAACAAATTGTCTAGCGATATATCCCCTCCATCCAACAATAAGGCCCTAGTTGAGTTCCTCTTGGGTTACAATTCCTAGCTAGCCTTAGCACAATACCTGCACTGAACTCAGGTCAGCGATTCAGGGCCATTATGGCCCTCTTGTTTAAGAAAGCCATAAATTGTAGTACGACTCGATTCATCAATGGTATAACAGCCAGTAGAGCGTTCACAGGCCCTCTTGGGCCTCTTGTTATGAAATTTCATTCATAGAAGAAGTGGGACAAATTAAAAAATACCCATGCCAGACTAGACACAGCAGACTTATTGCCCATGATTACCAGGTGAGCGATCTAAAGCCATCCTATCCCTTGATATAAGAGCCGTTTTAGCCAGTAGAGCATCCACAGGCCCTCTTGGGCTTCTTGTTTTTAATAGAATGGTGTTTTGTTTTTAAACAAATGCACTTAGATATCTAGTCATCTCAGCAAAAGCAAACGGCAAACTCCGTTGTTTTTAGTTACTAAAATGTTTACAAACTTTCATTTAAGCACCATTGACGTTTTTATTTTTAAGTCCACCCCCATTAGGCGAGACATGTGAATCCACGGATTTCTTTTTTATATCAATGAAAGCTCGGACACATTCGAAAATCAGCCAGATCGGAATAGTTTCATCGGAGTTATGGCCCATGTTTTGCTGGAAAATGCCATTTTCTGCCATGTGTCCACTCTAACCCCTTGTATTTATTGTTTTATCTTTACCAAATTTGCATTGATTGTTTATATCAATGGAAGCTCGGACAAGTTCGAAAACCAGCCAGATCGGATTAGAAATACCCGATTTTTGGCCCTTGGTTAAAATGCTGTATTTTGTCTCTTTAAGACGATAGGGTCTCCGTTTGGCCGGATTTCAACGAAACTTTGCGCCAGAGAGAGAGAGAGAGAGAGAGAGGGGGAGGGGAGGGAGGGAGGGAGGGAGAGAGAGAGAAATCCGTTTGAGTACAAATATAAGTCGAAAATCTGCCATGTGGACACACATGACCATGTGAGGACAAACTTTGTGTCCTTACATCTACTATCGTAGTTTTAAAGATTAAGACATTTGTTGTGAGGACACAAAACCTAGAGACGTGTAAGGACATATGAGACAATGACCTTAAATAGTATGTGTTAGGACCTAATTGTCCTCATTATTTGTCCCCATATAAAACTCATTTGTCTGTTTTTTCTGTCTTTCGTGTGAAAAGCAGAAATTGCGTTTATGTTCAAATTAAAATTGCATTTATTGGTACAATATTGTCAGTGGTCTACTGTTAAGGTCATTAACAATTTGAAAGCCACCAACCCAATTTGTATGTATATGTCAAACGCCATTCTAGAACCATGTAATAGGTCAAACGCCATTCTAGAAAAGTGTCCTTGTGCATGTATATTTCTTTAAGTTTTGATGTTGATTTGGTTTTTAATCGCATTGGCATACACACATGCTCAGTTCTGAGGTCAAATGATCAAAATTTAACATCCAAAGTCTCAAATCAATAGCTCAAATGGTTTTGATGAATTGAAGATGGGGAAAAAAATTAATTTAAAAAAAAGTTATTTAAATAAAATCAATATTTAAAAAAGTGAAATAAAGACCGGTAAGTATATGCCGGTATATGCCCCATTATATGAAAACACCCACGCATAGTCAACAACATGAATCTTGTAGAACAAACGACATCGTAATTTTTTTTTTTAATAACATGACCACTCACCTCAATATGGACTTGATACTCTACCCAGTTTCTGCTTGTTACATTATGCAGGGAGTAAGTATGCATTTATGGTACCAAGTTTAATTAAATTATACCAATCAATTTCATGGAGTATTACTAAACTACGTGATGCCTATCTCGTAGTTTAGTACGTACTCCGTTTAAACCTTTTTTCAAATACACATTTAACATGCCTAAATAGTTTGACTCAAATTGGTTGAAGACGTTTGCAAAGTAATTATTTAAATAGTAAAAACACGATCATATAACTAATAAAAAAGACGTGCCTAAAACGGTACTCGAACCCACGGTCTTTCGATTACCGCCCTAGTGCGCTACCACAGGCCTAGAAACACACGGTTGATTTCGCAATCGATTTTTCACGATCTACGCTTACCTGTACTTGGTTACATGAAACAATTTCTTAAATAGTTAAGATAGGGTAGGAGGGGTCTTAACACAAATTAAGTCGAAATTTAAGATGTTTTATGAATAACGTTTAAACTTAAGATGCTTTTTAAGTAGATGTTCTAGAAAATAACCTCATTTAAGATATATTTAAGTTGAGAAATATCTTAATAAGCTTTACGCCCTGGACAGTTTTAATAAACGGTTTTGAAGTGTAATTTTGCTTTAAGATTGTAAATTTGTATTACAAAACGCCTAAAAATAAACTTTTATTTTTGCCACGAGTTGAAAATGCAGTGATCTACTTAGTGATTTTAGTTCGAGAATTTATTCAATATGTGATTTGTAAACATGGTTAAGTTTTTATAATGGAATACATTATCAAGTCACGTTCTTTACATATTGCAGTTAGCTTAAAACTAAATTTAAAGTGATTTTATGAAAAGTGTACAACTTCAAGCCATAAACAAGGGACCCACTGGCCTTGTCTCAAAGTGCTCTCATGTTCTTAAAAACAACAATTTCTTTATATAAATCTGTAAAACTGTGACCCCCGTAATGGCCATATTTGAAACCATTGTCACCATTTGAACAAACTAGGAAGAGGATCATAAGCTTATTATGCATGCGAAATATTATTAAGCTTTCGAAGTATCATCGAAGATGTTTTAATAGGTTTTTGCTATATAACTCAATGTAATAGTGTTACTCCCGGACCGGGCCAAACTCGATTTTAGAACCCGTGAACAAAAACTTTACTTTTCAGTAATCGTCATATAATTATATATTATTATATGACCTGGACAGCGTTTTGATACACGGTTTTGTAGTGTAATTGTGCCGTTATTTGGCGGGTTATTTTCTTTAAGAGAAGAATATTTGTGGATTTTACTAACTCTTTGTAAAACGGTTACCCCAGGACTGGGTCATATTTGACCATAGGGTCACGATTTCAACAAAGTTGGTAGAGAACCATAAGCTAATACTACATGCAAAATAAGTAGACCTCTGGCTTGTTTTTTAGAGAAGAGTTTTTAAAGATGTTTCTATACGACTCTATTTAAATATATGACCCCTGGGACTGAGACAAATATGACCCCAGGGTCAACATTTAAAAAAACTTGCTACTGAACTATATTCTTATGCTGCATGTATAATATGAACCCTCTAGCTCTTACAGTTTTAGAGAAGATTTTTTTAAAGATGTCCTACATAACTCTATGTAAAACTGTTACACCCCGGGGCTGGGCCATATTTGACCCCGGGGTCTGTCACCATTTTATAAATACTTGCTTGAGGACCCTAAACTTATGATACATGCAACATATTAGATCTGTACCTTTTGTAGTTGCTGCGAAAAGATTTTTTAAAGAAACTTAATTTTTATATAAAAGGGGGAGATAACTCTAATAACAGGAATCAGCTACCGTGTTGGCACTGCTATCATGGATTTTTTGTTTCTCTACAAGGTACTCAATAACACGGTACTAGTAATCATTTGTCCCTTTAGATGGTAACACAAATTGACTCATGGCCTAAATTCCCAAATTTAGTTGAGCTAGGACAAGAAATGTAAGAGATATAGACCTGTAAACACAGCTTACACGCAAAATTTGATGTAAAATGAGACACATTTTAAAGGCTATCATAATTTGGTTTCCATGGGAGCCCAGGGGTTACAGGAACCAAAATTACTTACTAGGCAGTCCTTAAGATAATACTATAAGGAAGATTAGGGCCAAGCTAGGTTGTGCTAGGATAAGAAATGTAAGAGATATGGACTTGTAAACACAGCTTACACGCAAAAATTTGATGTGAAATGACACATTTTAAGGGCCATCATATTTTGGGTTCCATGGAAGCCCATAGGTTACAGAAACCAAAATTACTTATGCAGCCCTTCAGATAATGCTAAAAGGAAGCCCATGGCCAAATTTGGTTGTGCTAGGATAAGAAATGTAAGAGAGATAGACTTGTAAACACAGCTTACTCGCAAACCTTGGTGTGGGACGCCGACACAGACACCGGCTCTCTTCGAATAGTCGAGCATTTTTTAAACGGCCATAACTCTGCCAAAAATCATTCAACATGCATAACTAGGTTTGGTACTGATCATATCTGCAAAGTTTCATTGAAATCCGGCAAGGGGTTAAGGAAACCTAGTCCGGACAAAGATTGTGTATTAAGGAGGTTGGCTGAGAAAGGACGTAGTGATGAGATTTTTTTTTAATTCATATTTAAAGCTTCTTTGGTATAATTTAGATTAAAAATTATCAAAAGGGCTACGTCACCACGCTTTTTTTCCCACTAGACGTCATTGAAGAATGCACATATTTCTAACTTCAAAATTTCACTAAAAAGAGGAAAAATATTGTCATTGAACATTTTCACAATTGTTTTCATAACATTACGTTTATTGAAATACAACAATTACTTTTCGATTGCATTTATACATATCTTTCAAATCTAGCAAAAGCAATTGTAATCCTCGTTCGTCTTTTTACTTTAAAAAGCAAACATATATGGACCGTACCCCACCCACTTTTGTTTTTACCGAAAAATTAATTCAAGATAAAAAAATATGTTCTAATGATCAACTTTTTTTAAAACTTGTATATGTCAAGGTCCTATGACATTTCTTTCAAAACAAGTAAAAAAAAAAAGGTCACCAGGCTTCTAATGATTTTTTATTAAAAAATCTTTAAATTACACCCATTTTGGAGTTATTTTGACATTTTCAATGTAAAATACTGTACACACAATACTGACATGGAGATCGAAATTAAAATAAGCTCAGTATCTACTTTTATATATGTATTCCACTACTGAAAAACAAAAATCTGATTTATTCTATAGCAAAAGGATAAATTCTACTCGGAGCTACCCATACCCGCTATTTTGCTGACAACAAAAAATGATCACAAATGACGGAAAAAATATAAAAAAAAAAATTGCTTAAAATTTGGTATGTTACCATCTTATATCCTACATTATATCCATATCTACTAGAATGATAAAAATGAAACAATTCTGTTGTCAAATAAAACTATGATTTAAAAAATAAAATGTTTAGACTTGAAGATGTCAAAACTTGCCCAGCCAACATCCTTAAAACTTTAAAGGACCAAAACTCCGCCAAAAAATCATTCGATCGATAAAACACGGTGACGGTATGCGCAACTAGGCTTGGTACTGAACATCCCTGCAAAGTTTTGTTGAAATCTGGCCAGGGTTCAGGAGAACTAGTCCGGACAACGTTTGTGACATACAGATGATAGACAGACAACAGACAGCACAAAAACAATATGTCTCCCCTCCACAAAGTGTGTAGGGGGGGATGGACAGGTAACTGAACTTGATTGGATTTTCACAAAATATAAAATAAAACTTTATTCAAGGCAGCTTGAATAACTTTATATGTATATACAGCAATAATAAAAATGGCGATTCAAACCAGCATCACATCTATTTTCATCGTCAATTCCTCTTCAAGTGTTGCCTGTAACGAAACATTAAAAATAAGTCAATTTTAAAGATTTGCTGTCAGAATATTATAACAAGAGGTCAATGACCTTGAAGCTCTACTGATTGATTTTGATTTCAGGAAGTAGTCGCTACAGACTTGTTTTTTGCAAAATTATTTTTAGCCGTGGCTGCCATCTTGAATTTCCGGCCGACCTGAAATTTTGCTAGGATCAATAAGACATCAAGAGCAACATTCCTGTGAAGTTTCATGAAAATCCGTCAAGTAGCTTCAGAGGAGTAGTCGCTACAAGTTTTCATTATATAACTCTATGTAAACAAAGATGGCCACTGGCAGCCATGTTTAACGTTGAATCAAAATAATGTTTGACACTGATAACCATCATGTCATGCTGATCATTTTACAAAAAGTCCCATATCAATATCACTTATAGTTTTCAAGATGTAGTCGCTACAAACTTCTTTTTTAAAAATCTATTTTTAGCTGTGGCGGCCATCTTAAATTTCTGGCCGATCTGAAATTTTGCTAGGATCAATTAGACATTAAGAGCAACATTCCTGTAAAGTGTCATGAAAATCCGCCAAGTAGTTTCAAAGGAGTAGTCGCTACAAATGTTTACTATATAACTCTATGTAAACAAAGATGGCCGCTGGCAGCAATGTTTAACGTTGAATCAAAACAATTTTTGACAAGGACCAACATCATGTCATGCTGATCATTTTAGAAAAAGTCCCATATCAATATCACTTATAGTTTTCAAGAAGTATTCGCTACAAACTTGTTTTTTAAAAACCTATTTTTAGATTTGACGGCCATCTTGGATTTCACATCAACATGCATTTTTGCTAGGATCAACTAGACTTCATGGGCAACATTTCTGTAAAGTTTCATGAAAATCCATTCAGTAGTTTCAGAGGAGTTGTCGCTACAAAAAAAAGTTTACGGACAGACAGACGGACGACGGACGCCGCACCACGGCACAAGCTCTGCTGATCTCTGATCAGTAGAGCTAAAAACAAGAAATCCGTGGATGTGTGTGTCGCCTAACAGTGACTGGACTTAACAAGAGCTAAATACAACAAGAGGCCCAAGAGGCCTTGTGGATTCTCTACTGGCAAAAATGATTCTTATGACAGGTGAAGTGGGATGGTGATATGATATGATCTTGACCATTTTAAACAAGTTTGGTTGGTATTGACCGAATGAAAATTGAAGTAGCTAGTGTTAACAAAGTAAAGCTTAGCATTCTTAAGTGCTATAACTGTTGTTTCTAGTCTATGGCTAGTTTTCTATTATGACCTGCTTTTTTTCAATGACAGATAACTTCATCAAATAAAATAAAATAACTAAACAAGTAGTCCATTGGTTCCTGAGAAGCAATAATTTTCTATTTTTAGTAACGGTCGCCATATTTATTGGCATGAATGGAAAATGTATATAAATCATAGGAAGGGTTACGAGACGATTCTTTCGATCAACTTTCAAAACAACTGTGTCTTGGTTCATGAGAAAAAGTTGTTAAAAAGATTTCTCTATTTTAGTAACTTCAGCCATATTTGTAGACGGATTTGGATGATTTGTATAAATATGAGAGAGCCAAGCAAGGATGCTTCCTGAGAAAGTTCATCAAAAACTCAGCAGTTCATGAGAAGTTGTTTAAAGATGTTTCTGTTCTTAGTAACAGCGGCCATATTTGTTCTGAGATAGGACCAAGCAAGGATGCTACCGGTGAATTTTCCTCAAATTCTACGCAGCAGTTCATGAGAAGTCCTTTAAAGATTTTTCTAGTAAGGGTGGCAATATTTGTTGACAGATTGGGACGAAGTTTTGTCAAATTCTACCCAGAAGTTTCAGAGGAAATGTTATTTGAAGCAAAACTTAACGGACAGACGACATACAGTATAGCTACAAAAATTAAAACTGACAGTTATTTTCCCCAAAACATGAAGGTCAAGGGCGTAAGCAGAAATTAATGTTTTGATTTTATGTCACAATTTCATTAAATTGATTCCAGACAAGCTTCTATTGATGATACGCCTCACTCATACGTGTTCACACTGCAAAATGTATTGAATGTGCTACAGATTGTCAATATTGAACAACTTTATTAACTATTAAACAGGTATAGCATACATGAATATACCATGATTACATTTCTGACTAAAAAACTAAGTCCAGTGGTGTCCCATTTTGTGGATAACCTATGTGTTGGGAACATATACGGTGGAAAACGTGATGGAAAACAAAATCTTCCCGAGGTTTCCTCACCTTCAAAAGGTTGTTTGTAGGGAGATAACAGGTACTGTAATTAATATCATCAATACAAGGCAAACATTCACGAAAACATTCACGAAAGTGCCGTCATAAAAAAACCCATACACACTGTCAATTTATATTGTACTGATCCCCTGGTGGAGTTTTTCACACCCAGAGATCAACACCAACCATGGATTGACATGGATATCCAACTGAAAGGACACAAGATACGAGTTTCTCCCATTTCTAGTCATGTGAGATAGGCAGTTTTCTTGCGTGGTAATATAAATGACAATGGCGTACGCTTTTTCAAATGATCATGTGTTCGAACTTGAACCCGTATTGTTGTCCGATAACACCGAGGTTAAACGCCCTGTAGCATCAGGATCTCCACTTAGCTCTCCTTCCATGGGTGACCCGGGTGATGACGCTCTCTTAGAATTGACTGAATTTAACCGTCTAGTCACCGCCTTCAGAGAGTATCCGGGTGATCTATTTGTATCAAGACTGCTACGGGACTATGGCTCTTGCGAGAACAGACTTGAAAATACACGTTCTCTGCTATTTGAAACCCTCAGAGAATCCGACGACTTTCCGTATGGACAACATGTAGAATTAAAAAGGCGTATGTACAATCGTAAAGGTGGCGATACAGTAGCTGTTAAACTAGCCAATGACATTAAGACGTTGTTAGCCGTAACAGAAGGCGATGACATATCGCTCCTAAAAGACATGATAAGCTCATCCAGGAGAAAATCGTCGTCACACCCCACGAGTGTCGTTAACCAAAACCAGTCGCAAGCGACGGCATCTGCTGCTTTATTACCTTGTTCGTGCGCTCAGGACGTCGCTATTTTGAAAGATACAGTGACGACACTGCAAGCTGAAATCCTTATGCTGAAGCAGTGTATGGCAGCAAACGAAAACTTACGCTGTCAACAAATACAAGTCGTAAACCATTCAGTACTTGGTATGAAAGCAGACTTAAAGTCGTGTTCTGTGACAATAAACGATAGTGTTAAAAGCTTGAGCAAAAGCATCAGTGACATTAAAGTCACTGTACTTAAGGTAAATAATGAAGAGCTTGCAAAAGTAAGACAGTCACTGGAAACTCTGCAGACAAAGATAGTTGACACTAACGTTTTTGTAAAATCTCCACTACAGGCAATCGATGACCCTGATATGCATGCAGTTATGTATACATCAGAACAAAACATTGTCGGTGTACATGATGCACTAATGGAAGAATTTAACAATTCATTTGGTGGTGTAGTGTTGCCTAACACTAACAATGACAACACATGCGTCTTAAATGACGACGACATTACCTTCTTTTTGGCAGGAACACTTAGTGATCACACTCCAATCTCCCCTGCTGAGTGTAGTGACGTCATGAATGTGTCCAAATATGTTGATACATGTATTGTCTCCGACTCTCCCGATCGATCAGAAACAACACATATTTCGGAAAACATTCAAATCACATTAGAATGTGTAGTTTCTGATGTTTCGGAAGAACCATCTGCTATAGATACTTGTAATGTTATTGATTCTCCCGATCGTTCAGAAACAACATGTAAATCGAAAGACAGCTATTCCATAGAAAGTGTAGTTTCTGATAGATTGGAAGCTTCTAATACATTGTTTCATACTTCTGACAAAAAAATTGCTTATAACTTTGCAAATAATAACAGAATGCGTAATAGAAAAACTAACAGCAAACCGAAAATGAAACATTCCGATGGAAAGGGTCATGTTAACTTTAAGAAAATTATATCCACTATTGGGACCCCTAGTTATCCACGTCAAAACGGTATACCGGTTCGAGTCACCGCACGTGAGGCTGCTTATGATACACGTGCCCAATATGATTATGAGGAAGATTTTAGCGTATACGTGCGTAAACGGACAAAACGTTTCTACGTAGGCGGATTTCAAAATACTATAAATAAAGACAAGATTGCGCGATATGTGTCTCGTCGGGGTCCAAAAGTAACTAAATTAAATTTATTTCCATCTCGACGGTTCCCTGATGAGGTTGTTATACAACTTAATGTTGAGGCAAACGATGAATGTAACCTATTGGAAGATATCGGTTTTTGGCCCCGCCATGTTGTCTGCAAACCCTGGGTATCCCAAAATGAGAAAAAGAAATTGGGCGATCAGCAGCATGGGTCATGGTATAACCGTAATTTGCAGCGATATAGTTGGCACAATGACAGTAATTCTCAAGATACCCAGGTACATGACAATTACTACCAGTATTTAGAAATGGATTAGTGTAGCCCTTACGTTGTACATAAAACATCGAATTAAAATATGCAGTGTTTCAAACAATTAAATTTTTTATCCTGGAACGTAACGGGCCTGATGTCAAGTAGTACTTACCTTTGTAACTCACTTAAGACCCATGCTATAGACTTATGTGGGCTGTCCGAGCACTGGCTATACAGTCATAACTTACATTTTATAGATCTAATAGACAGCAATTATAAATCTCATGCTGTTTCTGATTTTAGTTTAAATATTCCAAGTAATAGACGGGTTGGAAAAGGCGGTGTTGCAATTATGTGGCATGTCAAACATGACCAGTTCATTACGCCGTTAAGCATTGATGATGACAGAATAGTTGGTGTGCAATTTCAAGCTGCCAAAGATCAATATATTTTTGTCTTTCAAGTGTACCTTCCGTGTCGAAATCACTCGATTAGGGCATATAAAGACTACATTGATAAATTATATAACTTATGGAGTCTGTACTCGGAAAACGGTATGGTAATATTTATGGGGGACTTTAATGCAAAATGCCAGAGCGATAGCATTCTTGAAGGCAGAGATCTCTATTTTAAGCAATTATTGACTGATACAAATTGTATCACTATCAATACTTTAGATACATGTAAAGGTGCCAAAACATCTTTTGTGTCATATGATGAAAGTTGCGAATCGTTGATTGATTATATTTTAATTCCTATTGAACGCGAGTATACCGTGTCGTACTGCGAAATTGTAGATGATGACTGCTTAAATATGTCGAGGCATAGACCAATAACATGTACTTTAAACGTGCCAGTTTTACCCTTATGTACTGATGAGCCAAATAAGCGTGACTTTGGGACTAACTGGAGAAAAGTTACGCAACGTGAATTAGGTGATTATCAGCATATGTTGAATACTTCACATGACCTGATAAATGCACAATCTGCAACTCTTTCTAATAAAGCGGATATTGATCAAATGTATAACCTTATTGTTAATACCGTGGTCCAGTCTTCGGGGACTTGTTTTAAAACGTCAAAGTTTAGGCATTTTCTCAAACCGTATTGGAATAAAACTCTCTCAGAGGCACATAAAATAATGAAAGTTAAGCGAATGTCATGGTTAAACGACGGTAGGCCGAGTTCTAGTGACTCATTTAGTTATGTGTATTATAAACAAGCAAAGCGACACTTTAGGAAGCTGCATAGATTCTATTCTCAACAATATTTAAACAAATTAGACGAAGAAATCAATAAATCCGCGGAAATAGACAACGAACAATTCTGGAGATTAGTAAAAACGCGACGAAAACAATCAAACAGTAGAGCGGGCGCTGAACTGAAATTTAACGGTGTTATTTATAGGGATCAACAGGGCATAACAGATCAATGGCAGAAATATTTTGAAGTGTTATATACGCCAAACGAAAATCCAAAATATGATATCGAATGGAAAAAATATATAGATACTAAAGTAAATGCGATTTTATCCGACTTTAAAACCACTACTTCATGTACACAAGTAAATGATGTAGAGGTTCCTTTTGCGGATGTTAAGACAGCAATACTTTCATGTAAACGTGGTAAAGCGTGTGGTATTGATAATGTATATTATGAGCACTTTATATATGGTGGCGACATTATAGTCGATGTACTGGCAAACCTTTATACAGCCATGCTAAAATTGTCATATACACCATTGTCCATGAACAATGGCATCATAATAACGCTTCATAAAGGTGGGAGAAAGCGTAAAGATGATCCGAATAATTATAGGGCAATAACCTTATCCCCAACCATACTAAAAATATACGAAGTGATTTTACTAAGTCGTTCGAAGTCGAAAATCTTGTCAAAAATAAGCTGTCAACAGGGGGGGTTTCAAGAGCAACTAGGAAGTACAATGACAGCGTTCTCTTTGAGAGAATGTATTCTATATGGTAAAGAAAATAATAGCAAAGTATTTGCCTGTTTCTTAGATTCTAGACAAGCTTTTGATATTTTATGGCATGACGCTCTTTTTTATAAGCTTCATGACATGAACATAGATCCTAAAACATTTTTATCTTTTGTTGATATATACCGCAACATGAAGAGTTGCGTACGGAATCGAAGTTGTATCTCTAAATGGTTTAATGTCTTGCAGGGTACCAGGCAAGGTGGTAAAAGCTCACCATTGTTGTATTTATTGTTTATAGATGGTCTAATCAAAGAGCTGGAACAAAGCGGTTATGGGCTATGTATTTTTAACCTAAACGCTGGTTCACCTACAGTAGCTGACGACATGGTGTTAGTTTCATTTTCTAAATGCGGTCTTGATAACATGCTTAGTATATGTAACAGATATGCCATGAAATGGCGATTCGAATATAATTCACAAAAATGCGCCGTTATAGTCTTCAATGAATTAAATTCTGATTTTAAAAGAGCTGATAGACGCTGGCTGCTTGGTGATCAAACCATTGATGAAGTAGAACAGTATACACATCTAGGTATTATTTGTGACAAATATTTGAGCATCCAACAAAATGTAAAAGAGTCGAATACGAAATTAAGAGGTACTTTCTTAAGCCTGATTAATAGTGGGCTCCATCCAAATGGCCTTAACCCTTCAACGTCACTAACAATTTATAAGTCTGTTGTTCTGCCAAAAGCACTGTTCGGGTGTGAGCTGTGGAACACTTTATCAATTTCTGACTTAAATCTGTTGGAACGTGGGCATCGGTTTTGCATTAAATTTATACAAAAGTTACCCCCGTATACTCGGACAGACATGGCGTTAAGCGCACTTGGTCTTACGTCAATTGAAGCTGAAATTGATTATAAAAAACTACAATTCTTCGCTCAGTTATGCAGATTACCTTGTAAGTATATAGCGAAACAAATTTTTGTAAACAGATTATTGAGATATTTGAATAATGACAAGCAAACGCATGGTTTTATTCCTGATATATACAGGTTACTGGTCAAATATGAGTTATCTAATTACTTGCATATATTTGTTAGCAGCTCAAGTTTTCCATCAAAGTTCGTGTGGAAAACAATTTTGAAAGCTAAAATATATGAATACCAGTCAATGCAGATGTCTGCAAGACTGTGCTTACTTATGAAAGAAGAACACGTTATTAATATCTTTAATAAAAATGAGCCTTGTCGACTATGGCAATTATGTAGAAAAAAGCCTGAAATAAGGCAACAGTGTCATACAGTGATATCTGTGTTGTGTAAACTTTTTTCTTTCAGTCGACCTGAGCAATGTCCCAAATGCAATTCTTTGGTAGACAATAAAGTAGAACACATTATAAATTTCTGTCCTAAAAATAACGAGTACAGAAATAAGTTATGGTCAGCTATTTTAGAAAATGCAGGAATTGGTGTATTCTCTAAATTTATTTCTAAAGGCAGCTATGATCAAATTTGTGACTTACTTGCTGGCTTCAGAAACTACTGTACTGAAAACAATGAACAGTTACTCTTAAAAATTGTTCATCTAATTCACAAAATGTTTTCAAATCTCTTGTAATATCGTCTTTACAAGGTATAATGGTACCTGTTTAACTGTATGATAGTTGTTACCTTGTGTTTCGTTTCGACAAGGGTCATGCAATTATGGTTAAGCTTTTTGTTAAACCCAACAGGCAGCTGACTTTGTTAGGATGTCATGTTGCATGTTGGGAATGCTATTTATGTTTTTCTATAGATAAATATAGATATATAAATAATTGAGATTTTAAGTACTAAACAATAGAAAATGTAATGTTCACAACTTTCAATAGTGCTCCACACCTTGTTTTAAATCTCAATATTATTGTTTATAGGATTGATGCATAATCAGTTATGTAATATGTTATACTACTTTAAACTGAGTATATTGTACCAGTTTGGCATCTTGTGTTTCGTTTCGACAAGAGTCATGCATATGGTAATACATATCAATATATATAGTTTGTTTAAATAGTTTTATTAAAACTCTATACTCATAACTAATTGAGCCTGATAGAAAAATATTCAGTAACACTACATGTATTGCGTGATGTATATATTTTTGTTCTATATATGTACATATATGTTGACTTTCGTCTATGTTAACTTTTGAATTTGTATTGTATGTTATAATTATATGTATATGCTCTCCTACATCTTGGAGGAAAATAAAGAATCTATCTATCTATCTACTAACGTTTTGCATGTTTTCCTGCATACCGGATGTTGGCGCGCATGAATTTTTTCTCGACACTAGGTTGAGATGGAAATATCTAGCCCTGATAAAACTACGGATATCCTTGTCTGGTATGCAAGAATACACATGGGTGAAGGCAATCACCCGCTGATATCAACAATGACGGTTGCATTATTGTGTAAATAAACACGCAAAACATTAGTAGTTAGCGACGTCAACAAGCAGAATGTAAATGTTGTGCAAGAAAAAGAATCAATCATGGGTATCCGGATCAGATAGAGAAATTCGGGAGAGCCTCGGTTCCGATAAAAACAGTTATACCTCGGGTAAGAATTCCCTAAAGAAATATTCTTATAATCTTACATGTCATGAAGTTACGCTGGCATAGCATTTTCTTTCTTTTGAATTCTCGGGTGAGATTTCCCTATCTCATTGGTTACTCATAATGGATTCTTATAATCTCAATTACCGTACGTGGACACAAATCCATGCAATAGGTGAAACAAATATACTAACCACTTTTTCCTTTAATTCATCTAATCTCATATGGCTTTGAATAGCATCCTGAAATGAACATAAATAGCTGTTTACTGTAAATTCATGCGAACAAATGTAAATCATTCTTAAACAGTAACAGTATTTAATTTTGCTCGTCTTCTCAATGTTTTTTTAAATATATTTTGCGAACATAAAACTTTCAGTCACAATTGGGAATTTTAATGCGATTTTCCATAAAACTGGGAAAAAAGACAGTTAAACATTCATTTAATAATTGTATATTGAATACCATTTACAGTACACCAAGGTCAACAGAGGTATTTAAAAGCATTTCACACTCAATACTTGTCACACTTGTCGCTACTTTTTTCTTTCTTTTTATACTTTCTTTCAACTGGAGATTTTTGTATCACAATTGGGAAAAAAGTATATTTTGGCATTGGGCATATAATATGACCCATTGGAAAAATATGACCCAATAACGGCTATAAAAACAGCCAAAAAACCCACTGCTTCCCTTTCTATAGTTGGAACTGTACAAATTATCAGTATCAAATTCTGCACTGATTATCTGAATCAATCCAGATTAAACTGGACTTTATTATAAACCATTTTACAGAGTGTGTGTCTACTGGACAGTTAATTGGTAACCCATATATTTTGAAAATTAGAAAAAGATTTTCCCATCTTACTTAGTTTATTTTACGCACATGTACATGTACTGAAACAGGTATTTTCCAAAAATAAATATATGTATATCTAGATCTAGGAGGAAAGAGAGTATTTGAATGAGTGTGTGCTGTGAATTAACTATTTTATATTGTTATAATTTTCTTTGTAAAGTTTTTGGTGGGATGGCCCTCCCGGACCCAGAACACACACATTCACGGGGAGAATAAACGGGTTAGCTATTTGGTAACTGAAAAAAATAAAAATAAATAAAAATCTGCACCTTTAACTCAACTCAGATAAAAATGAGTAAATAAAACATGAAATTATGTTTCTTTATACTTTGTTAAATGAAAAGCAACAAAAGAATCCTTGTTTTTATGTAGATTATATTCATTTATGATTTATGTTCACATCTGCACATTTAAAACAATTCAAATTAATAGCTTTGTATTGAAAGTTGGCGCAAAGGACTAGGTATGATAAGGGACAAAGTTGGCCCCCAATATTGAAAGTTTTAATGCACAAGTTTTGAATATCTAGTTTAGCTACAAATGAACTGAATCAATATTAAAACTCCTTACAAGTACGCTTGAAGGCTATAAATGAGTTTAAGAGCCTCACAAACAAGGCCTTTCCTTTCAAAAAATGACATTTTGTTCATTTTCAGCAGTTTTCGATCAGTTTTTGGTCTTGGAAATGCAGAGTGCACCCTCGAGCACAACTGAATTTTTGTTGAAACAGGTACTTGATAGGGATGCATCATCAGCCAAAAAACTGTGCTATATATTTTTAGGATCAAAATCTTCCCCAGAAAGGTCCAAAATCTAAAAATATAACAAAATTACCAAAAATGCTATTTTTTGAGACCCTGTTAATTGTTCTAGATAAATAAAATAAATAAAAATATATTTTGAAGATAGAATATGATCAATTTACTTCAACATGCACAACAGATTATATGTAAATATTACTTTTTTTGCCTTTTGAATATATTAAATTATATATATTAAAGCGCCCACTAGCGATTAGCACAATTTATTCGCACGTTTTATCAAGTGCATAATGTCGAAATTGCGTGACGTCATGTTGTAAATAAACGTACAACGTCAATTATTGATGCATCAGTTAAACTTTTTAACGTCACGTGCTGCTTCTAATAAGTTCAAAATAAGAAATTATTATTAAATTAACCTAAAAATATGTTTTTTGAAAGTTTCGCTGAATCTCTAAAATATCTCGCCAAAATCGCCAAAAATGTTAGGGCGATTTCAAACATCCTATTTTCCCCAGGCCTTGGTTTTGGATCCGTGTAGTATAGCGTAACGAAAAAATCAGAAGCGGGCCGGGTTACCGAGGCTAGAACTGAAGCGGAACTGTGGTTTGTATAGCTTTTCCGATAAACTTTGATATGGCCGGTAACACCAATATCTGTATAGACAATTGATACACAGCAATTGTCCCAAACTATTTTACTTTAAAAGTCCAATTGTGAGACAAGCAACAAGCAAGTCATACGCTTCTTACCGGAGGCAGGCCATGGTAGGATTCCAGTTTTCGTTTCATAGACACAATTTCTTGCTTCAATTTCTCTAATTCCTATGGAACATAAAACAAACAATATAATAAATAATACAAAACAAACCAGAACTATCACTGAAGGTGATGAATACCCCGCTTAAATTCTACGTCAAAGGTCATATTTCTGTCATAAATTAGGCAATCAATAATGGGTGACGTAGATGGACATAAGGTCATAAGTTGTTATGTGTATATGAAGTTTGGGAACAACCCATTCAAAACTGTTTGAGAAATGCTAGTAATAAAGTGTTATGTGACGTGACGGGACAAAAATGTGTTATGCGACTTTACGGGACAGGACAATGTGTTACGTGACGCGACTTTACGGACAACATGATTCCTATATAGCCCTCACCTCACTTCGTGAAAGCGGGGGTATAAAGAACGAGTTGGGTATATTATGAAGGCAATGCATAAGACATGTAACAGGGACACATGGCAATCTGAAGTTCTATACCAAGCATTAAAATCAGCACCTTAATCCTGTATCATTTTGGCTTTAAAACTGGTTAAAACCGGTTGCATATAATCAAATAAATATTTAAGATTTCAAATGTCTTTTTTACTCTACCGAATTGTTAAGAATATTATTGGTGCAATGTAATGAATAGGTTTGGCTATTCCACCTCTAAGAAATAGCCAGTTTTATTTTCGTGGACGATCGCGGTAGCTGAAATGCCAGGGGTCGAACTGATTAGTACGAATAATAGGAAATATTCGTGTGCGCATGCGCGAAAGGGATACTTCCTCTTCCTGTATCGGCAAAAGTTAAATTGTTATTAATTTACTTTCGCTATCGTTATCGACCTTAATCGTCGCTATAACAACATAATCATTATGTCTGGATGTGGCAAACCAAGGCAGGATGCTAGAGCCAAGCGAAGGCAAACGAGGAGCACTACGACAAAGCCAGAAGTGCCCAAAAAGAAGGGACGAACAGCGACCAGGCCGGTCCCGGATTTCGAATACGAGGAAATCGGGTTCGAAGGGTAAGAGGTCCACAAATAATTTCGTGGATTTTGACAATGTATGAAAATCCTCCGGGATATTACCCATGGAAATAAATACACGCGACACCAATAGCGAAACACAGCTTGGTGAGCCTGATACAGATTTTGGCATGTCCGATATGCAGCCACTGAGGTGTGGAGGGGACGCTATACATTTCCCAGCCCAAATATGCCAGAAGATAATATAAACAATTTAAAATCTGCAAATCTTAATCCCAGTGTTGTTTTAAAAAAGGGAAATTGTTAAAGAAGTTTCAGAGGGCAGGGTTGCAGGTCCTTTTAACACGAGACCAATACATAATTTGAGAATATCACCCATTGGTTAAGTCCTGGATTTTGTATAAAAAACAATGCACCAGTTTGTACAGTTATACTAACTCGATGATTTTCTGTTTGACGGGAGAAAAAAAACACTACCGAATGTGAGTGTCTTATGATGCATTTTCACAAATGTATGCAAAGCTTAGGGTTGCCTATCGCAGAAAATGAAACCGAGGGTCCCAAAACAAAGATTTGTTTCCTCGGTATTGACATTGATTTTGAGGAAATGGTTATACGGATTCCCAAAGAAAAAATAGAGGAGATTATTGAAAAAATTCAACAAATATTATCTAATGAAAAAGCTACTTTTAAGAATGATGCAATCCTTGATTTTAGTACTTAATTTTGCATGTAGAGCAATCCTACCTGGAAGACCTTTTTTAGTAGACGGCTTATTGACTCAAGTTGTGGCCTTACGAAACCGCATCACCATATCAGAATCAATAAAGGGATACGCCACGATCTGGCCATGTGGTTAACATTTTTCAAACAATTTAATGGCATATCAGTTTTCCATGACCGTTATTGGGTGTCTAATGCTGATGTCCTGCTGAATACAGATAGCGCGGCAGGAATTGGTCTGGAATTCGGCGCATATTTCGAGATTAAATGGATATGTGCTACATGGCCCGCGGAATGGTTCAATTGCGGAATTACGGATGATATTACAGTACTGGAGTTCTTTCCTCTATTGGTGTCCTTACATATTTGGGGGGATAGATTACGCAATAAGAAGATCTTGTTTCGATGTGACACTATGTCGGTGGTACATATCATCAATTCAATGACCTCAAAATCGGTTAGAGTGATGATTCTTCTGAGAGCATTCACTTTAAGATGCTTAGATTTAAATATTGCGGTCAAATCAACCCATATTTTTGGGAGCTATTAAGTCAGGAGCGAGAAGGCTCGTGACTGCAAGTATGGCTGCTAACACCCAGGGTGTTTATAAAAACGCGTCTAACTTCTATTGCCAAATTCCGTAATCTATATAAATTACCACAAGAATGGCCAATACCAAAATTGCAAATTGTCTTATATGTATCTTATTGCTTTGAGACTGGATATGCGCTGTCTAGTATAACCACTTATATATCCGGTATTAGCTTTTATCATAAAATAAATGATGTACCCGATCCAACAGACAATTTCATTGTTAAAAAAAATGCTCGAAGGTTCTCGGCGGTTACGCCAACGAAAAGATAAAAGAGCACCAATAACAGTGAGTCTGCTGCAAAAAATATGTGATTCATTAAAGTATATTTGCTTTTTGGGGTATGAAACATTACTCTTCAGAGCAGTTTTTATGTTAGCGTATTTCGGTTTATTTCGAGTTGGAGAATTGGTATTCAAAACACAAGTAGATTCAAACAGGCCATTAACGGTTTATGATGTGCAGTCTGAAAAAGATTTGGTAGCGATACTTGTAACCGTACGAATTTCAAATACAAAGTGGTAGGCCAGTTGTTTTGCGTATACCAAAAAACAGTAAAAGTAGCTGTTGCTGTGTAACGGCACTGTATGAATATATGAATGTGAGACTTCAACAGGATGGTTTACTTTTTTGCCATTCGAATAAGTCCCTGTTAACAAGAGGTCAATTGTCTGCAGTCCTAACAAAAGTCATTATGTATTTAGGACTGCCGGCTGGCAAATACAAGAGCCATCCATTTAGAATTGTCAGGGCTACTACCTTAAGTATGGAAGGCGTCAGTAGCGAAGATATAAAATTATTGGGCAGATGGGGATCGAATGCTTACAAAAGTTATATTAGATTGTAGTTGTTTATATCACGAGGGAAAATTGCAGTACCCTCAGCAATCCGACAAGTAAGGCTACGATAATGTTTAGGCTATTTTTGGGTTAAACGGTTCACATACACATCTGACTAAAGAAGACAATGATTTATTCAAAAAATCTATTAAAGCTTTTGTGGCCAACCCAGATCTCGTTAGATTGGATTGAATACATTATGACAGTCTCTTGTCCGCTACAATTGGGGGACACATTTAGGTTTTAATTTGCTGTGGCGTAATTCTACCGGACAAGGGTTCGGAGTGTCTCATCAGTAATGTGTTCAATGGAGTATCTCCCTTGGTCATGGCTTCACTGGGTTACACTGGTGATCATCCGGCTTCGGAGAGTATCCTTGTGACACATTTATCTAGTAAGTCAGGTCGTACAACTGGATTATCTCCCTTGACCAACGGCTTTACATCCTGGTCCTGGAGGGTGTCCGGTCTATCGACATTATAATTCGTAGTATTATCGATTTTACAATTTCAAAATTATATGGCATAATTAGAGATTAGATTGCCCGTATCTATTGTGCATAACCCGTGTACCCTCTAATTTTTTGGAGCTTAAAATATAATTGTAAAGAGCAAGAATTGCATTAGCATTTATAAGCAGCAAAAGCAATAATTACATGTAAGCTAGCATTTATAATGAGCAAGAGCAATAAGCAGCAAGAGCAATAATTACATGTAAGCTAGCATTTATAAAGAGCAATAAGCAGCAAGAGCAATAAATACATGTAAGCTAGCATTTATAATGAGCAAGAGCAATAAGCAGCAAGAGCAATAATTACATGTAAGCTATCATTTATAATGAGCAAGAGCAATAAGCAGCATGTAAGCTAGCATTTATAATGAGCAAGAGCAATTGTACCAGGCGGTACCAACCACAAAGCGATGTGAGATATGATTGCAATAGCAAGCTATGGCAGAGAATAAAGGATGAGACACTCCGACCTTGGGTTCGACAATATAAAGCTGCTGTGCCATATTTTCCACATATAAAACATGCATTTGAATGCAACATGCAAATTATATTATTTAATAGAACTGGTGTTGTTCATATTTATCCCTATTTAATAATATTTATTCTGGAGAGTGCATAGTAAAATAATTAGTAATATGTAAAAATAATTTGCTTTGAACTGTTCTAATAATTAAAAATAATGATTCCAAATATACAAGTTATACTGAAAAACTACTAACGGGATGCCGTGAGTTTTACACAAGTCATGACTGCCTCGTGTCCTATTAAATTCATCAAGAAAACATGTTTTAGGGCTATTTCATTAAAACATACATAGGACCCCAGGAAGGCACTTTTGAAATTAAACACCCACCTCTAGATGCAATATTGAGCTTAAAAGAAACTAACCCTTCAAATAACAGCAAAAATGCACTGCAAAACTGTTTATCAAAACTCCAGCCAGGTGTTCAGGACATATAATAATGCATACTGCCAATTAAAATTATAGGCTTATTCAAGGATTTTTAAACACCCGTGATTGAATATGTGTAAAATGATTTGGTAACTCTTAATTTGACGTTACCGATTTGAGGTTAGTTCTTGTTAAAGCGGTTTATATTGTGTCTATAGAGTATGTATTCTCGAAATAGGTGGATATCGTAAACATGGGAATTACATTGTGAATCAATATTCAAGTAAATAAGCATGGTCAAATGGAAATAAATCCAGTAAATTTCAGATCACGCTTTTCTAATGTTAAATATTGCTCATTAGAATTTATCGGTGCCATCATCTCATGTTCTAAAGGAAATAAATCCAAGTTTTCAAACTGAAAGCATAATGAATGTTGCAACTTCGACCCTTCAGCTTGGGTCGGCGATATAAAAGGGCTGTAGGCCACTGGCAGCCATTTTGGATATCTGATCAACTTGCTTTTCGTACTGGACTAACTTGTTGTCATGATGAACACTGATATTAGGTCAAGGTCTCATATCAATGTCTTTGTTGTAGAAGTAGAAATATAAAACTGTCATGTTTTTTGGTTGTTGTCATTTTTAAACTTACCACTTAGATTTTGCAGGAATCAGAATTTTGGTTAAGACATCAAGTAGATATCACCTGTAATGCTTCTAGACGAGTCTAGGATCACAGGTTTTTCCTATATAAGAACAAGAGGCCCAAGAGGGCCTGTGGACGCTCTACTTGCTTATATGGCTCTTATAACATCAATGCAGCGAGTGACTATCATCTTAAAGAGGCAAACTATAGCATTTTTAACTAAATCAAGAGCTATAACTCCGTCATTACTGGTCCGATCTGGCTGGTTTTCGAACCAGTAGAGACAATAAAAATTAAAAAAAACATTAAAAAAAAACATTAAAAAATAAAAATAAAAGAAAAATAATGAAAAAAAAATTACGAAAAAAAATAAATCAATAAAAAAAATAAACAAGAGGTCAATGACCTTGAAGCTCTACTGATTGATTTTGATTTCAGGAAGTAGTCGCTACAGACTTGTTTTTTGAAAAATTATTTTTAGCCGTGGCGGCCATCTTGAATTTCCGGCCGACCTGAAATTTTGCTAGGATCAATTAGACATCAAGAGTAACATTCCTGTGAAGTTTCATGAAAATCCGTCAAGTAGTTTCACAGGAATAGTCGCTACAATTTTTCATTATATAACTCTATGTCAACAAAGATGGCCGCTGACAGCCATGTTTAACGTCGAATCAAAATAATGTTTGACTCTGATAACCATCATGTCATGCTGATCATTTTACAAAAAGTCCCATATCAATATCGCTTATAGTTTTCAAGACGTAGTCGCTACAAACTTCTTTTTTAAAAAATCTAATTTTAGCTGTGGCGGCCATCTTGAATTTCTAGCCGATCTGAAATTTTGCTAGGATCAATTAAACATTAAGAGCAATATTCCTGTAAAGTTTCATGAAAATCTGCCAAGTACTTTCAAAGGATTAGTCGCTACAAGTTTTTACTATATAACTGTATGTAAACAAAGATGGCCGCTGGCAGCCATGTTTAACGTTGAATCAAAACAATTTTCGACAAGGACCAACATCATGTCATGCTGATCATTTTAGAAAAAGTCCCATATCAATATCACTTATAGTTTTCATGAAGAAGTCGCTACAAACTTGTTTTTTAAAAACCTATTTTTAGATCTGGCGGCCATCTTGGATTTCACATCAACATGAATTTTTGCTAGGATCAACTAGACTTCATGGGCAACATTTCTGTAACGTTTCATGAAAATCCATTCAGTAGTTTCAGAGAAGAAGTCGCTACAAAAAAAAGTTTACGGACAGACGGACGACGGACGCCGCACCACGACATAAGCTCTGCTGATCTCTGATCAGTAGAGCTAAAAAAAAAAAAAAAAAAAAAAATTAAAAAAATAAATAAATGATACTATAAAAAAAAGTCATAAAATCTGGTAAAGTTTGGCAAAGATCAGATGCAAAATGAAGGCCCTATCGTATGACGAGGCAAATTATAGCATTTTTTAACAAAATCAAGGGCCATAACTTCGCTGTTACTGGTCCGATCTGGCTAGTTTTCGAACCTGACCGAGCTTTCATTGACATTAACAATCTGATAAAGCTTGGATGAAAAATGAAGGCCCTACCGTCTTAACAAGACAAAATATAGCATTTTGAACTAAATCAAGGGCCATAACTCCGCTGATACTGGTCCGATATGAATGGTTTTCGAACTTGTCCAAGCTTTCATTGATATTAACAATCTGATAAAGTTTGGTAAGGATCGGAATAATGAAGACCCTATCGTCTTAACGAGGCAAAATATAGCATTTTTAACTGAATAAAGGGCCATAACTCCGCTGTTACTAGTCCAATATGGCTGGTTTTCGAACTTGTCTGAGCTTTCATTGATATTAACAATCTGATATTGTTTGGTAAAGATCGGCTAAACAATGAAGCCCCTATCGTCTTGAGGCAAAATATATCATTTTTACCTAATCAAGGGCCATAACTCCGCTGTTACTGGTCCGATAAGGCTGGTTTTCAAACTTGTTCGAGCTTTCAACGACATTAACAATCTGATAAAGTTTGGTAAAGATCGGATGAACAATGAAGCCCCTATCATATTAACGAGGCAAAATATAGCATTTTTAACTAAATCAAGGGCCATAACTCCGCTGTTACTAGTCCGATATGGCTGGTTTTCGAACTTGTCCAAGCTTTCATTGAAATTAACAATGTGGTAAAGCTTGGTAAAGATAGGATGAAAAACGAAGGCCCTATCGTCTTAACGAGGCAAATAATAGCAATATAGCATTTTTAACTAAATCAAGGACCATAACTCCGCTCTTACTGGTTCGATTTGGCTGGTTTTCGAACTTGTCCAAGCTTTCATTGATATTAACAATGTGGTAAAGTTTGGTAAAGATAGGATGAAAAATGAAGGCCCTATCGTCTTAACGAGGCAAAATATAGCAATATAGCATTTTTAACTAAATCAAGGGCCATAACTCTGTTGTTACTTGTCCGATCTGGCTGGTTTTCGAACTCATCCGAGCTTTCATTGATATTAACAACCTGTTAAAGTTTGGTAAAGATCGGATGAAAAATGAAGGCCCTATCGTCTTAACGAGACAAAAGTTAACGACGGACGGACGGACGGGCGACGGACAACGGACGGGCGACGGACAACTCAGCATCCCATAAGCTCTGCTGGCCTTCGGCCAGTAGAGCTAAAAACAAAGGTGGTCACTAGCGGCCATATTGATAAAAATACATCATTATTTCTTTGAGTTTCTGTTGGATCACTAAGATGCACAAAATGTTGACAATATTTTTTCTAGTGCATGATACTTTCCCAAGCTTACCTCTGCTCTTTCCACCAAGGTTTGGTGATAAATGGCAGGATCTACTCCAGATTTCTCCAGATGGGCCTACAATGTACAAACAAAACAAGGAATCACACATCCTTCAGGCAGGTACATCACAGGATAAAAGTCAGAGGTAAAATGTCAAGGGAATACCATGTTACCAGATCAGTCGACACTTGATTGTTCCATTATTACATGGAAGGACTATAAACCTTATTTCACACACACACACACACACACACACATACACACACAGAGTGCGTTCAGCATATGGTTACCATTTTGTACCAACGTTACAATACATAACCAATAAACTCCAAATGAATATGGGTAGAATATGGTACCAACGGCAGCGCAAGGTTACCATTGGCCACCAATGTATTTATAGCAAATTGGCAAGGCAGAGGATACCCGTCATTTTTATATTTAAAACTGGGCATTTGAGTTTGTAGATATTGTACGTCTTATCATTCCTTGGTAATTTTATTGGGATTAAATTCTCAGCAATACGTGTTTCGGTGATGATGTTCGTTGCCCTCATGAACTTATGTCATAACGAGTCCACAAATACTACCCTAAGGTGTAGAGTTGCGGCAAGATTTGTAACAGACATATTATCCATCGGCAAACCAACAACTAACGACGGTACCCGATTGCTACCGAACAAATGAACCAAGGTTTTATATGAGAAAACAACACAACAAGTGGGCAACTGCTTTATGAGAAGCTGTTTAAAGAATTTTCTATTTTAGTAACGGCGGCCATATTTGTTGATGGATCAAGACAATTCGTATACTCTGAGAGGACCATGCAAGGATGCTTCCTGTGAAGTTTCGTCAAATTCTACCAAGAAGTTACAGAAGAGATGTTGTTTGTAGCGAAAGTTAATGGTTGGACACTAGTTAAAATAAAATCTGATTTTCCAATGAAAATAGCAAAATTGTGTGTATATATCTTCCACACCTTTTCGTATTCTCGTCTTTCACTCAGATATTATCTTATTCTCAATGAAATGATGAAATCAAAATTCTCACCTCCAGTTTTTGAACCTGAGATTTGTATTCTTTTGCTTTTGTGCGTATGAACTGTGTTTCACGTGCGTGCCTCTCCAGCTCGGGGTGCTCATCCTGGCTTTTTCTCTCCAAATCATCCAGCGCTCTATAAGGTAATCAATAACATAAATACCATGGACAATTATGACAAAAGTTCCCTTAGAATGTGTAACAAAAGTTATATATTCCTTAACGTTTGTGTATGAACCGGTTGTTATGCTGGTTAGTTTATTCCCGTCTCTGCAAAGATATTTACCGACACACAAAACCGTAAAGAAAGAAAAAAATCAAAAGCACCCATATCATGTGAAACTAAATTTTGAATCCGTGGCTTTGTCTTCCAGAATTATTTTATTTAACCAAACCGTCAAAACGCGTAGATGGATAGACAGAATGAAGGTCCTATCACCAAACTATAAGTTTGAATTTGCTATGCAATCCGGCTAACAATATCAATCCACTTTTTCGACATCTCTTTTAATTTAATACAGCTTTCAAGTATAAAGGATCCTACTAATTTCCAAAATATTGTGTTGAATATGTGGACCTGGCGGCAAAGAACAAGTTATGTTATTGCAAAATGTCTTTTATGCAGGTCCTGAATTTACTTCTATATAAATAGTTTTAGTCAACTAGTAATGGACAATTAGGAGGAGAGTGTCCTGGCATAGTGTCCAGTTTATACAAATTTAAAGCTTACTTTTTCAGTGCGCTGTGTTTCATGACTGCAGTCTTGGTTTTCTGAAGAAGATTGGAGAAAACTTTCTGTTCAGCCCTTCGGGCCTCCTCTGTCCTGCGTATTTCATCCTCTAGATGCTGTAAGGCTAGCAGATAGCTGTAAATATAATACAAAACTTCAATACAGTAAATATAATACAAACCTTCAATAGCAGTAAATATAATACAAACCTTCAATAGCCGTAAATATAATACAAACCTTCAATAGCAGATCTTCAATAGCAGTAAATATAGTACTAACCTTCAATAGCAGTAAATATAATACAAACCTTCAATAGCAGCAAATATAGTACAAACCTTCAATAGCAGTAAATATAGTACAAACCTTCAATAGCAGTAAATATAATACAAACCTTCAATAGCAGTAAATATAGTACAAACCTTCAATAGCAGTAAATATAATACAAACCTTCAATAGCTGTAAATATAATACAAACCTTCAATAGCAGTAAATGTAATACAAACCTTCAATAGCAGTAAATATAGTACAAACCTTCAATAGCAGTAAATGTAATACAAACCTTCAATAGCAGTAAATGTAGTACAAACCTTCAATAGCTGTAAATATAATACAAACCTTCAATATCAGTAAATATAGTACAAACCTTCAATAGCAGTAAATATAGTACAAACCTTCAATAGCTGTAAATATAATACAAACCTTCAATAGCAGTTAATGTAATACAAACCTTCAATAGCAGTAAATATAGTACAAACCTTCAATAGCAGTAAATATAATACAAACCTTCAATAGCAGTAAATATAGTACAAACCTTCAATAGCAGTAAATATAATACAAACCTGCAACAGCAGTAAATATAATACAAACCTTCAATAGCAGTAAATATAATACAAAACTGCAACAGCAGTAAATATAATACAAACCTGCAACAGCAGTAAATATAATACAAACCTGCAACAGCAGTAAATATAATACAAACCTGCAACAGCAGTAAATATAATACAAACCTTCAATAGCAGTAAATGTAGTACAAACCTTCAATAGCAGTAAATATAGTACAAACCTTCAATAGCAGTAAATATAGTAAAAACCTTCAATAGCAGTAAATATAGTACAAACCTTCAATAGCAGTAAATATAATACAAACCTTCAATAGCAGTAAATATAGTACAAACCTTCAATAGCAGTATATATAGTACAAACCTTCAATAGCAGTACATATAGTACAAACCTTCAATAGCAGTAAATACAGTACAAACCTTCAATAGCAGTAAATATAGTACAAACCTTCAATAGCAGTAAATATAGTACAAACCTTCAATAGCAGTAAATATAGTACAAACCTTCAATAGCAGTAAATATAGTACAAACCTTCAATAGCAGTAAATATAGTACAAACCTTCAATAGCAGTAAATATAGTACAAACCTTCAATAGCAGTAAATATAGTACAAACCTTCAATAGCAGTAAATATAATACAAACTTTCAATAGCAGTAAATATAGTACAAACCTTCAATAGCAGTAAATATAGTACAAACCTTCAATAGCAGTAAATATAGTACAAACCTTCAATAACAGCAAATATAATACAAACCTTCAATAGCAGTAAATATAATACAAACCTTCAATAGCCGTAAATATATTACAAACCTTCAATAGCAGTAAATATAGTACAAACCTTCAATAGCAGTAAATATAATACAAACTTTCAATAGCAGTAAATATAGTACAAACCTTCAATAGCAGTAAATATAGTACAAACCTTCAATAGCAGTAAATATAGTACAAACCTTCAATAGCAGTAAATATAGTACAAACCTTCAATAGCAGTAAATATAGTACAAACCTTCAATAGCAGTAAATATAGTACAAACCTTCAATAGCAGTAAATATAGTACAAACCTTCAATAGCAGTAAATATAATACAAACCTTCAATAGATTCAAATGTAACTAGACTAGAAGGGTGTTCCATGGTACTTGTTTCAACTGTTGTGTGCTTATTTCAGCAAATTCAATCAATAAAGTCTGAAGACAGGGGGTGCAAATTCAATCCATCTATAAAGTCTGAAGACAGTGGGTGCAATCCTTCATGATTTTTTCAGTCTAATAAAAAGGGGCATAACTCTGCATTGGTTAACTGATAAAGAGGAACTGTATAAAGTTTCATGACCATATGTCAATATTTTGCGAAGTTAGGAGCTGCGTTGTTAGGTCAATTATGAATAGCTCTGCCAAAATGAAAGTCAGAGTTATTGGACATATTTAACAACATTCCTTGGGGTAAGATGAATATGCGTATGAAGTTTCATGAACATAGGTCAAATACTTTGCAATTATGGTCAGTTATGAGCTTGGTTAGATTGCAGGTTGAAGTTTTATGAAAAGGGGCATAACTCTGCCAAAATGAAAATAATAGTTATTGGACATGTTTAACGACATTCCTGGAGGTACGATGAAGATGCGTGTGAAGTTTCATGAACATAGGTCGAATACTTTTCAAGTTATGGTCAAGGTTAGGTTGCAGGTTAAAGTGTACCGGACGACAGATGACGGACGACAGATATGCAGGCGACACAAAGATGAGTCCATGAGACACAGATGCCCCACTTTAGTGCTATCAGTCATATAAAACTAGACGGGTGTTCTACAGTTTTTATTTCTGGTTATATGGAGAACTTGACATTTACTGGGATTGAACTCCATATCCCACTCGGACTCCCATTTCTCAAGAAGATGAAGATCAGATTGTAGCGTTTGACAGTCAGACGGGTTATATATAGTTATGTAGACTGCGGTATCATCTGCAAATAATCTCACCTGTGAGGCTATACAGTCGGGGAGATCATTTATGTAAAGAAGAAAGAGAAGGGCTCCGAGGACAGAGCCTTGTGGCACACCAGATGTTACAGGTACCTCAGAAGAAGTATCCCCTTCTAGAACAACAGTTTGAGATTTACCAATGAGAAATGAGTGAATTCACTTAGTAACAGCGGGTGAGGCACCATGTTCATAAAGTTTAAAGAGACGTTTAAGATGACTGAACTTGTCAAAGGTTTTACTAAAATCCAAGAGAAATAAGTCAGTTTGCTTAAAGAGAGAGAGATTTCTAGCGAGGTCATCCACTAGTCCAAGGAGCTGTGTTTCGCAGGAACGCCTTTCTCGGAAGCCGTGTTAAAGATCATAGTGCATATTATGCTGTTTGAAATGAGAAGACAGGTTAGAAGCAACAATATGTTCAAGAAGAAGTTTGTGATGTCATTTGCATTTATTATTGCTTTTGCCTTCCTGTTTGTCTGTTTGCGTGTTTGTTTCTGTGTTTTGTGGTTGACTGTCCTTCTTGAATGCTACTTTCCCTGTCCGATCTTTTTATATTTCTTACATAGAATGCAAGTTAGAGAAATGCTGGGACGCTTGTATCACCCTTTTTGTACAAAAGAGCTACATTCGCTTTCTTCCAATCAGAAGGTAGTTCGCCACTTGCCGTATGAGTCTTGTCTGAAATTTTTAATGATGACTATAAAGTTTCTTGGTTGAAAATTTAGGATTCTGTTTTGTCCTGTTGTTGTTGCTGTATGTTTAGGATGTTTTCAATGTAGTTTGTGTGTGCTGTTTTGATTTTGTGTTTGATGATGTTTTTAATTTTATTTAGTTTTGTTCTGTCTCTGCTGTTTGATTGTTTTCGTTTTTGAAATAGGTGATCTCTTTTCCTGATTAACCTTTTAATTTACTGTGTTAGCCATGGCAATGATGATTTAGTCCCTAGTTTCTTACTGGGCTGATAATTAAAGAGACTGGTCTCGGACAGAAGTGTCCCAAACACTTGTCGTCGACTCATTCGGAATACTTCGGTCATTAATTTTGACTTTAGCCACCATGTTTTAGAATATACAATGTGATTTCGCTCCATGATTTATCGCGTTTTATGGTTGAAGACATTATAAACAACATGGTTAGTTGCTGCAAAACGTAATTGTAAGTATCCTTTCCACGATCTGCTGGCGTGGCGAAGTCGGTAGCGCGGCGGATTTGTAACCGGAGGCCCCGGGTTCAATCCTCCGTGGTGCCACTGTGTTCCGTCGGCGTGTTCTTGGGCAAGACACTTTTCCTTAGCCTCGTCCGTCGGATGTGGACGTAAACCGGGCGGTCCCGTGTATCGGTCTATCCTCCGAGCACGTTAAAGAACCATAGGAATCTATTCGATAATAAGAGTAGGGCATGTTCCCGGATTCCTATGTATCCTTCCCCTCTCTCTGGGGCGGCTCTAAATAACCTGTACTGTGTTGATGAGCCGTTAAACAACATTCAATTCAATTCCACGATCTGCGTGGGTTGTTCGTGTTTTTAGCAAGTTTTTAATTGCCTTTTTAGTGTTTTGTTCTCAAACCAGGAAGCGTGAAATTGCTATGAAAAAAAGATGGCCGACGTTCGTGCAGTATTTTGTTTGTTTGGTTTATACGCCTTTCACGCTTTTTATATATGAGTCGATCTTTGTTTATCATACAACACATATGCACTTTGTGTTTGGTGTAGTTTTTAAGTGGGTTATGACTTTGATTTCAACCAAAAACATTTTTTTATTACTTGGCCATTTTGAACGTGTTTTTCCTTCTTCTGGATTAGCATGTATATTTTATGGAAGGGTAAACTTTTAAGTGGGTTACGATTTTGATTTTAGCAAAAAAAAAAAAAATTACTTCGCCATTTTTAAAAAAAAAATTCTCTTGGATCAACATGTATATTTTATGGAAGGGTAAACTTTTTTTTCTGACTTACAAAATACCTGCTGATGATTGCAAGTAATAACAGACATATTGAAATTGTGTTAGGGTAGTTTTTAAATGGTTTATGACTTTGATTTTAACAAAAAAAATATTCTTGGATCAGCGTGTATATTTTATGGAAGGGTAAAAAAAAATCTCTTTTACGGAAGGGTAAACTTTTTTTTCTCACTTATACAGTATGATTGCAAGTAATAACATACATATTGAAATTGTATTTAGGTAGTTTTTAAGCACGAACATCGGTCATCTTTGTTCATCGCAATTTCACACTTCTTGGTTTGAGAACAAAACACTAAAAAAAACAATTAGCTAAAAACACGAAAAACACACGCAAATCGTGAAAAGGGTACATACAATTACGTTTTGCAGCAACTAACTTGGAAATGAGAGCATTTTACAATCATTGCATTTCGATTTTGTCAACAATTTTAACTGATTAAAATACTAAATCAGCCGACCTTAAAACCGAGAAAAAAACAAACAAACACTAATAATGTGTTGTTCGAATTATCAATATCACGTTTGCCGGTGTTATTATTTTTTATTGATACATGCATGTGTGTTAATTACTCAATCGATTGTTATGTCAATAGAATACATTAATCACACCATTCTTAATTGTTCACACCATGCAGTCGAGGTTTTTCCAGTTGTTCAATAGAAAAGTTAAAAAGATAATTTAATTTTGCTCACTTAGTAAATCATTTAAATGTACTGTTTTGTTATCCTCACAAACAACATCTATTTTGAAAAACTGAACCGCTTGATAATTGCGGCAGCGCTTTCATTTTGTTTTTCCTCGTTCATTTAACCTTTGAAGAATTGTTCGAAATAACATCAATCAATAGAAAGGTTATTCATTTGGCTTTCTAACCATGCATCTAATGTAAATATTCATTAAACAATACATGTATATGTTTGATGACCAAAACAATAAACACACGTTGGTGTGCGTAAGCGCTTTAAGAAACGAAAAAATGAGTTATATTCCCTTCCCAACTGGAGGTTTTATCTATTTATTTAAGGGTTATTTGGAATAAAATTAAACCATTAGAAAGTTTATTTATTTGGCTTTCTAACCATGCATCTTATTTAAATATTTATTAAACAATAAATGTTTGATGACCAAACAATAAACAGATGGTGATGCGCGAAAACGATTTAAGAAAAGAAAAAATGCGATACATTTCCGTTCCAACTCGAGATTTTGCCTAATTATTTGACCGTTATTTGGAATAAAATTACACCATTAGAAAGGTTATTTATTTGGCTTTCTGGCAATGCAAAATATGTAAAAAAAAAATCAGTAACACAAGGATATATAATGTCTGTTTGCAATGTAGATGGGTGTATCGTACATCGAGGCCTCTCGCATACCGCCACGATAAGCACAGTAAAAATCGATAAATGCAGCGTATACTCGATGAACTTACCTGAACGACAAGTGTTTTCAGTTGAATACAGTGCTTGTACTGTCATGTCATATCCCCGTCATATAAAGCCCTGTTTCTTAGTGGGTACACATTTTGAAATACCTAACTGAAGAGAATCTTTAAATTTATTCCATAAAAGTTCAACAGGTGTTGTTTCGTAAATAAGTAATGTTCCCCTTAGCTTCTGTTATAAATTGTCTGAATACTTCCCAATTTGCTTTACGATAAAGAGGTATGTTTCTTGGATTTTGTCTGTTTATGTTAGGTTTAAGGTTTGATGTTGCGAGAATGATGTTGTGATCTGCTATGCCTGCATGTATTTCTACCTTGTTTATGAGTGTCTCATTTGATGTGAGGAATAAGTCCAGAATGTGGTAAAGTCGGGTGTTTTGGGTTACCATCTGTATAAGGTTGTGATCATCCAAAATGTTTGTAAAGCTTTGGTAGAGTTGGTAATCCACAGCCTGATTTTATAGAAGGCACATGTTCAGAGTCCCATGATAATGTTGGATAATTAAAATCCCCTAAGATCCATTTTGTACCTTTATAAGGTCTTACAAGTTCCAGAGATTTTTCAAATGCTGTGCAACTGTCAGCATCTGATTCTTTTGGTCTGTAGTAGGCTGCCACATAAAGAGGTTTACAAGATGTTATACTGATCTTAACCCATATAATTCCACACTTTGTAGTCAGTTGTTTTTGTTGTTGCAATTAAACAATGTTTTACTAGAATGAATACACCACCACCTCTGCTACTGCCTATATCCTTTCTAAATGGTGTGTACCCAAGTGAATTTGGAAAATATTCACCATTTAAATGGTCTTTAGTAAGCCATGACTCTATGCCAACTACTATATCTGGTCTGTGTTTGTCTAATTGTGTGTAGAAGTCATGTTTTTTGTTTACGATAGATTGAAGATTAATGCACATAACTTTGATTTTTGGTTGAAAATGTGTTTGTGTTTGGATTTGCAGACCTATCCTTGACTGGAGAATTTAAAGTACTATCATCTTCTAGTATAGAAAAACCATTGTTTGACAAAACTGAGTGTATACTAAGGGACGAATTTGAGTAGTTCGGGTGATCGCAATTTGAGCACACCCATGAAAATGACACATCACCTTGCACAAAGCCATCGTACATACCATCACTGATGCCCTGGCAGTTTATATGGAACCATTGGTTACACTTATCACATTCGACGGCCTGATCAGAGTCCAAGACTTCTAAATTACAACTTCCACAAGGATAATCAGGTCCTGGGTTTGTTTCAATGTCAGATGACATGGATATCAAGAGTAAACAGAGGTACGAGAGAGAGGACGTGCGTACTGTTTTCAATGGAAAATGTCCTCTTGAAATTAATAATAGTAATAGTGTTACGCCCGGACCGGGCCAAACTTGATTCCAGGCTTGATTCCAAGGTCACCATTTAAAAAACATGGTAGAAAACAATAATCTTAAGCTATATGCAGCTTATTAGACTTCTAGCTCTTGTAGTTTCAGAGAAAATGATGTTTATAAACGTTCCTACCTAACTCTACCTCGGGACCGGGCGAAAATTGACCATAGAATCACCATTTTAATACAATTGGTAGAGATCGATACTCTTATGCTACGAGCATAGTATTAGACCTCTAGCTCTTGTAGTTTAAAGTAGCTATCCCGCCAACAACAGGCACATTTTACATCATATGTAAACCGTTTCTAAACCTAGTGACGCCTAGGTACATACATAACTTAATATTTTGAGAATCCAAACTCTATAGACACAATATAACCGGATTTAGCCAGCCACGCCAAACCCCGAAACTGGAGCGTCAAATTAAGAGTTCACTTTACGCATATTCAAACATGGGTATTTTTTGACCCGTGAACAAAAAATTTACTTTTAATCGTCACATAATTATATAATATTATATGACCTAACACCTGGACAGCGTTTTGATACACGGTTTTGTAGTGTAATTTTGCCGTTATTTGGCGGGTTAGTTTCTTTAAGAGAAGAATATTTATGGACTTTCCTAACTCTTTGTAAAACCGTGACCCAAGGACCGGGCCATATCTGACCATAGGGTCACGATTTGAACATAGATGATAGAGAACCATAAGCTAATACTACATGCAAAATAAGTAGACCTCTGGCTCTTGTTTTTTTAGAAAGAAGTTTTTAAAGCTGTTTCTATATGACTCTATTTAAATATATGACCCCTGGAGCGCAGCAAAATATGACCCAAGGGTCAACATTTTAACAAACTTGATAGTTAACTATATGCTTATTCTACATGCATAATAGCTCTAACAGTTTTAGAGAAGATTTTTTAAAGATTTTCTACATAGCTCTATGTATTTAAAAACTATTACCACCGGGGCTGGGCCATATTTAACCCCGGGGTCACCATTTTATAAATACTTGGTAGAGGACCCTAAACTTATGATACATTCAAAATATTAGATCTGTAGCTTTTGTAGTTTCAGCGAAAACGATTTTTTAAAGAAACTTATTTATTATATAAAAGGGGGAGATAACTCAGGAATCAGCTACCGTGTTGGCACTGCTATCATGGATTTTTTGTTTCTCTACAAGGTACTCAATAACATGGTACTAGTAAGATTGTAACAAACAAGAGGTCAATGACCTTGAAGCTCTACTGATTGATTTTGATTTCAGGAAGTAGTCGCTACAAACTTGTATTTTGAAAAAATATTTTTAGCCGTGGCGGCCATCTTGAATTTCCGGCCGACCTGAAATTTTGCTAGGATCAATTAGACATCAAGAGCAACATTCCTGTGAAGTTTCATGAAAATCTGTCAAGTAGTTTCATTATATAACTCTATGTAAACAAAGATGGCCGCTGACAGCCATGTTTAACATCGAATCAAAACGATTTTTGACAAGGACCACCATCATGTCATGCTGATCATTTTAGAAAAAGTCCCATATCAATATCACAGTTTTCAAGAAGTAGTCGCTACAAACTTGTATTTTGAAAATCTATTTTTAGCCATGGCGACCATCTTGAATTTCCGACCGACCTGAAATTTTGCAAGGATTAATTAGACATTAAGAGCAACATTCCTGTAAAGTTTCATGAAAATCCGCCAAGTAGTTTCAGAGGAGTAGTCCCTACAAGTTTTTACTATATAACTCTATGTAAATAAAGATGGCCGCTGGTAGCCATGTTTAACGTCGAATCAAAACGATTTTTGACAAGGACCAACATCATGTCATGCTGATCATTTTAGAAAAAGTCCCATATCAAAATCACTTATAGTTTTCAAGAAGTAGTCGCTACAAACTTGTATTTTGAAAATTTATTTTTAGCCGTGGCGGCCATCTTGAATTTCCGCCCGACCTGAAATTTTGCTAGGATCAATTAGACATCAAGAGCAACATTCCTGTGAAGTTTTATGAAAATCCATCAAGTAGTTTCAGAGAAGTAGTCGCTACAAGTTTTCATTATATAACTCTATGTAAACAAAGATGGCCGCTGGCAGCCATGTTTAACGTCGAATCAAAATGATTTTCGACAAGGACCAAAACTAATCTCATGCTGATCATTTAAGAAAAAGTCCCATATCTATATCACTTAAAGTTTTCAAGAAGTAGTCGCTACAAACTTGTATTTTAAAAATCTATTTTTAGCTTTGGCGGCCATCTTGCATTTCACATCAACATGAATTTTTGCTAGGATCAACTAAGACTTCATGGGCAATATTTTTGAATAGTTTCATGAATATCCATCCAGTAGTTTCAGAGTAGTCGCTACAAATAAAAGTTTACGGACGGACAGACAGACGGACAGACGGACGACGGACGCTGCACCACGGCATAGGCTCTGCTGATCTCTGATTAGTCGAGCTAAAAATGACTCATGGCCTAAATTCCCAAATTTAGTTGAGCTGGGACAAGAAATGTAAAAAATATAGACCTGTAAACACAGCTTACACGCAAAATTTGATGTGAAATGTGACACATTTTAAGGGCTATCAGAATTTGGGTTCCTTGTGAGCCCAGGGGCTACAGGAACCAAAATTACTTACGCAGTCCTTAAGATAATGCTGTAAGGAAGCTCAGGGCCAAACTTGGTTGTGTGTAAGAGATATAGACTTGTAAACACAGCTTACAGGCAAAATTTGATGTGAAAGACAAATTTTAATCATAATTTGAGTTCCATGGGAGCCCATGGGTTACAGGAATAAACAAGAGGTCAATGACCTTGAAGCTCTACTGATTGATTTTGATTTCAGGAAGTAGTCGCTACAGACTTGTTTTTTGAAAATCTATTTTTAACCGTGGCGGCCATCTTGAATTTCCGGCCGACCTGAAATTTTGCTAAGATCAATAAGACATTTAGAGCAACATTCCTGTGAAGTTTCATGAAAATCCGTCGGGTAGTTTCAAAGAAGTAGTCGCTACAATTTTTCATTATATAACTCTATGTAAACAAAGCAGCCATGTTTAAGGTCAAATCAAAACGATTTTCGACAAGGACCAACATCATGTCATACTGATCATTTTAGAAAAAGTCCCATATCAATATCTCTTATTGTTTTGAAGAAGTAGTCGCTACAAACTTATTTATTTTAAATCTATTTTTAGCTGTGGCGGCCATCTTGAATTTCCGGCCGACCTGAAATTTTTCTAGGATCAACTAGACATCAAGAGCAACATTCCTGTGAAGTTTCATGAACATCCGTCAAGTAGTTTCAGAGGAGTAGTCGCTACAAGTTTTTACTATATAACTCTATGTAACCAAAGATGGCCACTGGCAGCCATGTTTAACGTCGAATCAAAATAATTTTCCACAAGGATCTACATCATGTCATGCTGATCATTTTAGAAAAAGTCCCATATCAATATCACTTATAGTTTTCAAGAAGTAGTCGCTACAAACTTATTTTTTAAAAATCTATTTTTAGCTGTGACGGCCATCTTGAATTTCCGGCCGACCTGAAATTTTGATAGGATCAATTAGACATCAAGAGCAACATTCCTGTAAAGTTTCATGACAATCAGCCAAGTAGTTTCAGAGGAGTAGTCGCTACAAGTTTTTACTATATAACTCTATGTAAACAAAGATGGCCGCTGGCAGCCATGTTTAACGTTGAATCAAAACGATTTTTGACTAGGATCAACATCATGTAATGCTGATCATTTTAGAAAAAGTCCCATATCAATATCACTTATAGTTTTCAAGAAGTAGTCGCTACAAACTTATTTTTTAACAAGAGGTCAATGACCTTGAAGCTCTACTGATTGATTTTGATTTCAGGAAGTAGTCGCTACAGACTTGTTTTTTGAAAATCTATTTTTAACCGTGGCGGCCATCTTGAATTTCCGGCCGACCTGAAATTTTGCTAAGATCAATAAGACATTAAGAGCAACATTCCTGTGAAGTTTCATGAAAATCCGTCAAGTAGTTTCAAAGAAGTAGTCGCTACAAGTTTTCATTATATAACTCTATGTAAACAAAGCAGCCATGTTTAAGGTCAAATCAAAACGATTTTCGACAAGGACCAACATCATGTCATACTGATCATTTTAGAAAAAGTCCCATATCAATATCTCTTATTGTTTTGAAGAAGTAGTCGCTACAAACTTATTTATTTTAAATCTATTTTTAGCTGTGGCGGCCATCTTGAATTTCCGGCCGACCTGAAATTTTTCTAGGATCAATTAGACATCAAGAGCAACATTCCTGTGAAGTTTCATGAACATCCGTCAAGTAGTTTCAGAGGAGTAGTCGCTACAAGTTTTTACTATATAACTCTATGTAACCAAAGATGGCCACTGGCAGCCATGTTTAACGTCGAATCAAAATATTTTTCCACAAGGATCTACATCATGTCATGCTGATCATTTTAGAAAAAGTCCCATATCAATATCACTTATAGTTTTCAAGAAGTAGTCGCTACAAACTTATTTTTTAAAAATCTATTTTTAGCTGTGACGGCCATCTTGAATTTCCGGCCGACCTGAAATTTTGATAGGATCAATTAGACCTCAAGAGCAACATTCCTGTAAAGTTTCATGACAATCCGCCAAGTAGTTTCAGAGGAGTAGTCGCTACAAGTTTTTACTATATAACTCTATGTAAACAAAGATGGCCGCTGGCAGCCATGTTTAATGTTGAATCAAAACGATTTTTGACTAGGATCAACATCATGTAATGCTGATCATTTTAGAAAAAGTCCTATATCAATATCACTTATAGTTTTCAAGAAGTAGTCGCTACAAACTTATTTTTTAAAAATCTATTTTTAGCTGTGACGGCCATCTTGAATTTCCGGCCGACCTGAAATTTTTCTAGGATCAATTAGACATCAAGAGCAACATTCCTGTAAAGTTTCATGACAATCCGCCAAGTAGTTTCAGAGAAGAAGTCGCTACAAGTTTTTACTATATAACTCTATGTAAACAAAGATGGCCGCTGGCAGCCATGTTTAACGTTGAATCAAAACGATTTTTGACTAGGATCAACATCATGTCATGCTGATCATTTTAGAAAAAGTCCCATATCAATATCACTTATAGTTTTCAAGAAGAAGTCGCTACAAACTTGTATTTTAAAACTCTATTTTTAGCTTTGGCGGCCATCTTGGATTTCACATCAACATGAATTTTTGCTAGGATCAACTAGACTTTATGGGCAACATTTCTGTAAAGTTTCATGAATATCCATCCAGTAGTTTCAGCTGTGAAGTCGCTACAAATAAAAGTTTACGGACAGACAGACAGACGGACAGACGGACAGACGGACGACGGACGCCGCACCACGGCATAAGCTCCGCTGATCTCTGATCAGTTGAGCTAAAAATCTATTTTTAGCTGTGACGGCCATCTTGAATTTCCGGCCGACCTGAAATTTTTCTAGGATCAATTAGACATCAAGAGCAACATTCCTGTAAAGTTTCATGACAATCCGCCAAGTAGTTTCAGAGAAGTAGTCGCTACAAGTTTTTACTATATAACTCTATGTAAACAAAGATGGCCGCTGGCATTCATGTTTAACATTGAATCAAAACGATTTTTGACTAGGATCAACATCATGTCATGCTGATCATTTTAGAAAAAGTCCCATATCAATATCACTTATAGTTTTCTAGAAGAAGTCGCTACAAAATTGTATTTTAAAACTCTATTTTTAGCTTTGGCGGCCATCTTGGATTTCACATCAACATGAATTTTTGCTAGGATCAACTAGACTTTATGGGCAACATTTCTGTAAAGTTTCATGAATATCCATCCAGTAGTTTCAGCTGTGAAGTCGCTACAAATAAAAGTTTACGGACAGACAGACAGACGGACAGACGGACGGACGGACGCCGCACCACGGCATAAGCTCTGCTGATCTCTGATCAGTAGAGCTAAAAATAATTATGCAGCCCTTAAGATAATGTTATAAGGAACCCCATGGCCAAATTTGGTTGTGCTAGGATAAGAAATGTAAGAGAGATAGACTTGCAAACACAGCTTACTCGCAAACCTTGATGTGGAACGCCGACACCGAAGCCGGCTCTCTTCGAATAGTCGAACTAAAATCATTTTTAAACGGTCATAACTCTGCCAAAAATCATTCAACAGGCATAACTAGGTTTGGCACTGATCATCTCTGCAAAGTTTCATTGAAATCCGGCCAGGGGTTAAGGAAAACTAGTCCGGACAAAGTTTGTGTATTAAAACTTTTAAAGGGCCAAAACTTCATCAAAAAACACTCGATTGAGAATATGCGCAACTAGGCTTGGTACTGAACATCCCTACAAAGTTTCGTTGCAATCTGGCCAGGGTTCAGGAGAATTAGTATGGACAAGGTTTGTAACATACAGATGACAGACAGACAGACAACAGACAGCAAAAAAACAATATGTCTCCCCTCCACAAAGTGAGGGAGACATAATGACCTCAGGTAACTGAACTTGGTTGGATTTTCACAAAATATAAAATAAAACTTATTGAAAGCAGCTTTAATAACTTTATATATATATATACAGCAATATCAAAAGGCGATTCAAACCAGCATCACATCTATTTTCATCGTCAATTCCTCTTCAAGTGTTGCCTGTAATGAAACATTAAAAGTAAGTAAATTTTAAAGTTTTGCTCTCAGAATATTATAAAACAAGAAATCCGTGGACGAGTGTGTCGCCGAACAGTGACTGGACTTAACAAGAGCTAAACACAACAAGAGGCCCAAGAGGCCTTGTGGATCCTCTACTGGCAAAAATGATTCTTTTGACAGGTGAATGGGGAGGGGGATATGATATGATCTTGATACATCTTAAACAAGTTTGTGTGGTGTTGACAATGAAATTGAAGTAGCTAGAGTGTTAACAAAGTAAAGATTGGCATTTTTAATTAAGTGCTATAACTGTTGTTTCTAGTTTATCGCTCGTTTTCTATTTTGACCATGCTTTATTTCTATGATACAGATAACTTCATCAAATAAAACAAAATAACTAAACAAGTAGTCCATTGGTTCCTGAGAAGGAAGAATTTTCTATTTTTAGTAACGGTCGCCATATTTATTGACGTGAATGGAAAATTTATATAAATCATAGGAAGGGTTACGAGACGATTCTGTTGATCAACTTTCAAAACAACTGTGTCATTGGTTCATGAGAAAAAGTTGTTAAAAAGATTTCTCTATTTTTAGTAACTTCAGCCATATTTGTAGACGGATTGGGACGATTTGTATAAATATGAGGAGCCAAACAAGGATGCTTCCTGAGAAAGTGCATCTAATTCTGCTCCGCAGTTCATGAGAAGTTGTTTAAAGATGTTTCTGTTCTTAGTAACAGCAGCCATATTTGTTCACAGATCGGGATGATTTGTATAAATCTGAGATAGGACCAAGCAAGGATGCTACCGTTGAATTTTCCTCAACTTCTACGCAGCAGTTCATGAGAAGTCCTTTAAAGATTTTTCTAGTAAGGGTGGCAATATTTGTTGACAGATTGGGACGAAGTTTTGTCAAATTCTACCAAGAAGTTTCAGAGGAAATGTTATTTGAAGCAAAAGTTAGCGGACATAGGACGGACAGCAGAGCTAAAAAAATTAAAATTTACAGTTATTTCCCAAGAAAATGAAGGTCAAGTGCGTAGGCAGAACCCCTAAATGGCATGTCTAATATAAACAGAAATCAATGTTTTGATTTTATGTCACAACTTCTGTAAACTGATTCAAGACAAGCTTCTTTTGATGATACGCCTCACTCATATGTGGTTCACACTGCAAAATGTACTGAATGTGCTACAGATTATCAATGTTAAACAACTTGATTAACTATTAAACAGATATAGCATACATGAATATACCATGATTACATTTCTGACTAAAAAACTAAGTGCAGTGGTGTCCCACTTTGTGTTGTTGGGAACATATACGGTGGAAAACTTGATGGAAAACAAAATCTTCCCGAGGTTTCCTCACCTTGTAAAGGCTGTTTTTAGGGAGATAACATTCACGAAAGTGCCTTCTTTGGGTTTTTATATTAAACCTTATATACAATAACCTGAAATACTCTTTTGCGTAAATATGTTGTTTTCTAGCCCCATACACACCATCAATTTATATTGTACTGATCCCCTGGTGGAGTTTATCACAGCCCTAGATCAACACCAACCATGGATTGACACGGATATCTAACTGAAAGGACATAAGATATGAGTTTCTCCCATTTCTAATCATGTGAGATAGACGTTTTTCTCATGTGAGATAATCTCAGAGATTATAAGAATCTTTCATGGGTATCCGGTGAAGAATTCTGAACGGAATACCCATGACAGATTCTTTTTCTTGCATATCAGAGACGTGTTTAGCGTTGACGCCGCCAGCTACTAATGTTTTGCATGTTTTTCTGCATACCGGATGCATACCGCATATGGTTATCCGCGTTTTACATGGGTGATCGAAAGCCTGATCTTACACATGGGTGAAGATAGTCTCACGCTGATATCTACAATGACAGTTGCATGACATTATTGTGTAAATAAACACGCAAAACATTAGTAGTTGGCGACGTCAACACGCAGAATGTAAATGATGTGCAAGAAAAAGAATCAATCATGGGTATCCGGATCAGATAGGGAAATTCGGCAGAGCCTCGGTTCCGATAAAAACAGTTATATCTCGGGTAGGAATTTCCTATCTTCACCGGATACCCATGAAAGATTCTTATAATCTTACGTCATGAAGTTATGCTGACATCGCCTTTACTTTCTTTTAGTCTCCCTATCTCACATGGTTACTCAGAATGGGGTTTTATAATCTCCATTACCGTACGTGGACACAAATCCATGCAATAGGTGAAACAAATATACTAACCACTTTTTCCTTTAATTCATCTAATCTCATATGGCTTTGAATAGCATCCTGTAATGAACAGAAATAGCTGTTTACTGTCAATTCATGCGAACAAATGTAAATCATTCTTAAACAGTTACAGTATTTAATTTTGCTCGTCTTCCCAATGTTTTCTTAAATATATTTTGGGAACATAAATCATTCAGTCACAATTGGATACCATTTACAGTACACCAAGGTCAACAGAGACATTTAAAAGCATTTCGCACTCAATACTTGTCATACTTGTCGTTATTTTTTTCTTTTTTTTATACTTTCTTTCAACTGGAGATCTTTGTATCAAAACTGAGAAAAAAGTATGTTTTGGCATTGGGAATATGACCCATTGGGAATATGACCCAATAACGACTACAAAAACAGCCAAAAAACCCACTGCTTCTCTTTATATAGTTGGAACTGTACAAATTATCAGTATTAAATTCTGCACCTTTAACTCAACTCAGACAAAAATGAATAAGTATGTTGTTTAATACTCAGTCTTTGTTAAATGAAAAGCAAACAAAAAAATCCTTGTTTTTATGAAGATTATATTCATTCATGATTTATGTTTTTATTTGCAGCAAAAAAATATTATATCTAATTGAAATATTTCCCGGTCCAAAAGCAATTATAAAACCTGCACAGTGCTCACTTTATGCAGGATTTTAAAAACCAATTGCATGGTGCTGACGGTCATTTGGTAGGCTATGGTCACAACAGTAACACTACAAAAGGTACAGTGTATATGAACCGATTTAACAGAAAAGCTGAACAGGTATATTGAACTGAAGCGGAACTGTGGTCTGTATAGCTTTTCTGATAAACTTTGAACCAATATCTGTATAGACAACTGATGATATCATACACAGCAATTGTCTCAAACTATTTTACTTTAAAAGTCCAAATGTGCGACAAGTAACAAGCAAGTCATACGCTTCTTACCGGAGGCAGGCCATGGTAGGATTCCAGTTTTCGTTTCATAGGCACAATTTCTTGTTTCAATTTCTCTAATTCCTATGAAACATAAAACAAACAATATAATAAATAATACAATACAAACCAGCACTACCACTGAAGGTGATAAATACCCCGCTTAAATTCTAAGTCAAAGGTCATATTTCTGTCCAAAATTAGGCAATCAACAATTGGTGAGGTAGAGGGACATAGGGTCATCAGTTGTTATGTGTATATGAAATTTGGGAACAACCCATTCAAAACTGTTTGAGAAATGCTAGTAATAAAGTGTTATGTGACTTGATGGGACAAAAATGTGTTATGCGACTTTATGGGACAGGACAATGCGTTACGTGACGCGACTTTACGGACAACATGATCCTATATAGCCCTCACCTCACTTCGTGAAAGCGGGGGTATAAAGAATGAGTTGGGTATATTATGAAGGCAATGCATAGGAAAACGTTAAAGGGACACATGGCAATCTGAAGTTCTATACCCAGCATTAAAATAGCACCTTAATCCTGTATCATTTTGGCTATAAAACTGGTTAAAACCGGTTACATATAATTAAATAAATATTTAATATTTCAAATGTCTTTTTTATTCTACCGAATTGTTAAGAATATTATTGGTGCAATGTAATGAATAGTTAGTAATATGTAAAAATAATTTGCTTTGAACTGTTCTTATAATTAAAAATAATGAATACAAATATGCAAGTTATAATGAAAAACTACTAACGGGACGCCGTGAGTTTTAAACAAGTCATGATTGCCTAGTGTCCTATTAAATATTAAATTCATCAAGAAAACATTTTTTAGGGCTATTTCATTAAAACATACATAGGACCCCAGGAAGGCACTTTGAAATTAAACACCCACCTTTAGATGCAATATTGAGCTTAAAAGAAACTAACCCTTCAAATAACAGTAAAAAATGCACTGCAAAACTGTTTATCAAAACTACAGCCATGTGTTCAGGACATATAATAATGCATACTGCTTATTCAAGGATTTTTTAAATACCCGTGATTGAATATGTGTAAAATGATTTGGTAACTCTTAATTTGACGTTCCTGATTTGGGGTTAGTTCTTGTTAAAGCGGTTTATATTGTGTCTATAGAGTATGGATTCTCAAAATAGGTGGATATCGTAAACATGGGAATTACATTGTGAATCAATATTCAAGTAAATAAGCATGGTCAAATGGAAATAAATCCGGTAAATTTCAGATCACGCTTTTCTAATGTTAAATATTGCTCATTAGAATTTATTAGTGCCATCATCTCATGTTCTAAAGAAAATAAATCCAGGTTTTCAAACTGAAAGTATAATAAATGTCGCAACTTCGACCCTTCAGCTTGGGTCGGCGATATAAAAGGGCCGTAGGCCACTGGCAGCCATTTTGGATATCTGATCAACTTGCTTTTTGTACTGGACTAACTTCATGTCATGATGAACGTTGATATTAGGTCAAGGTCTCATATAAATGTCTCTGTTGTAGAAGTAGAAATATAAAACTGTCATGTTTTTTGTTTGTTGTCATTTTTAAAACTTACCACTTAGATTTTGCAGGAATCAGAATTTCGGTTAAGATATCAAATAGATATCACCTGTAATGCTTCTAGAAGAGTCTAGGATCACAGGTTTTTCCTATATATGAAAAACAAAGATGGTCACTAGCGGCCATATTGGAAATTTGATAAAAATACATTAATTTTTCTACTGCATGATACTTTCCCAAGCTTACCTCTGCTCTTTCCACCAAGGTTTGGTGATAAATGGCAGGATCTACTCCAGATTTCTCCAGATGGGCCTACAATGTATAAACAAAACAAGGAATCACACATCCTTCAGGCAGGTACATCACAGGATAAAATGTCAAGGGAATACCATGTTACCAGATCAGTTGACACTTGATTGTTCCATTATTACATGGAAGGACTATAAACCTTATTTCACACACACACATACACGCACAGAGTGTGTTCAGCATATGGTTACCGTTTTGTACCAACATTAAAATACATAACCAATAAACTCCGAATGAATATAGGTAGTATATGGTACCAACGGCACCGCAAGGTTACCATTGGCCACCAATGTATTTATAGCAAATTGGCAAGGCAGAGGATACCTGTCATTTTTATATTTAAAACTGGGCATTTGAGTTTGTAGATATTGTACGTCTTATCATTCCTTGGTAATTTTATTGGGATTAAATTCTCAGCAATACGTGTTTCGGTGATGATGTTCATTACCATCATGAACTTATGTCATAACTAGTACACCAATACTACCCTAAGGTGTAGAGTTGCGGCAAGATTGGTAACAGACATATTATCCATCGGCAAACCAACAACTAACGACGGTACCCGATTGCTACCGAACAAATGAACCAAGGTTTTATATGAGAAAACAACACAACAAGTGGGCAACTGCTTTATGAGAAGCTGTTTAAAGAATTTTCTATTTTAGTAATGGCGGCCATATTTGTTGATGGATCAAGACAATTTGTATACTCTGAGAGGACCATGCAAGGATGCTTTCTGTGAAGTTTCGTCAAATTCTACCAAGCAGTTACAGAAAAGATGTTGTTTGAAGCGAAAGTTAATGGTTGGACACTAGTTAAAATAAAATCTGATTTTCCAATGAAAATAGCAAAATTGTGTGTATATAACTTCCACACCTTTTCGTATTCTCGTCTTTCACTCAGATATTATCTTATTCTCAATGAAATGATGAAATCAAAATTCTCACCTCCAGTTTTTGAACCTGAGATTTGTATTCTTTTGCTTTTGTGCGTATAAACTGTGTTTCACGTGCGTGCCTCTCCAGCTCGGGGTGCTCATCCTGGCTTTTCCTCTCCAAATCATCCAGCGCTCTATAAGGTAATCAATAACATAAATACCATGGACAATTATAACAAAAGTTCCCTTAGAATGTGCAACAAAAGTTATATTTCTTAACGTTTGTGTATGAACCGTTTTTTATGCTGGTTAGTTTATTCCCGTCTCTGCAAAGATATTTACTGACACACAAAACCGTAAAGAAAGAATTAGATCAAAAGCACCCGTAGCATGTGAAACTAAATTTTGAATCCTTGGCTTTGTCTTCCAGAATTATTTTGTCAAAACGCGTAGATGGACGGACAGATGGACAGACAGAAGGAAATCGCCAAACTATAAGTTTGAATTTGCTATGCAATCCAGCTAACAATATTAATCCACTTTCTCGACATCTCTTTTAATTTAATACAGCTTTCAAATATAAAGGATCATACGCATGTCTAAAATATTGTGTTGAATATGTGGACCTGGCGGCAAAGAACAAGTCATGTTATTGCAAAATATGTCTGTTATGCAGGTCCTGAATTGACGTCTATATAAATGGTTTTAGTCAACTAGTACTGGACAACTCAGAGGAGAGTGTCCTGGTATATAGTGTCCAGTTTATACAAATTTAAAGCTTACTTTTTCAGTGCGCTGTGTTTCATGACTGCAGTCTTGGTTTTCTGAAGAAGATTGGAGAAAACTTTCTGTTCAGCCCTTCGGGCCTCCTCTGTCCTGCGTATTTCATCCTCTAGATGCTGTAAGGCTAGCAGATAGCTGTAAATATAATACAAAACTTCAATAGCTGCAAATATAATACAAAACTTCAATAGCTGCAAATATAGTACAAACCTTCAATAACAGTAAATATAATACAAACCTTCAATACGTTCAGATGTAACTAGACTAGAAGGGTGTTCCATGGAACTTGTGTCACCTGTTGTGTGCTTATTTCAGCAAATTCAATCAATAAACTCTGAAGACAGGTGGTGCAAATTCAATCTATAAAGTCTGAAGACAGTGGTTGCAATCCTTTATGATTTTTTTAGTCTAATAAAAAGGGGCATAACTCTGCATTGGTTAACTGACAAGGACGAACTGTATAAAGTTTCATGATCATATGTCAATATTTTGCGAAGTTATGAGCTGCGTTGTTACGTCAAAAGTTTTATGAATAGCTCTGCCAAAATGAAAGTCGGAGTTATTGGACATATTTAACAACATTCCTTGGGGTAAGATGAATATGTGTATGAAGTTTCATGAACATAGGTCAAATACTTTGCAATTATGGTCAGTTATGAGCTTGGTTAGATTGCAGGTTGAAATTTTATGAAAAGGGGCATAACTCTGCCAAAATGAAAGTCATAGTTATTGGACATGTTTAACGACATTCCTGGAGGTACGATAAAGATGTGTGTGAAGTTTCATGAACATAGGTCAAATACTTTTCAAGTTATGGCCAAGGTTAGGTTGCTGGTTAAAAGTGATTCGGACAACAGATGACGGACGAGATATGCAGGTGACACACAATTGAGTCCATGAGACACAGATGCCCCACTTTAGTGCTATCAGTCATATAAAACTAGACGGTGTTCCACGGAACACGTGTGTCGCCTATCCGCGTTTTGTCAGTATAACAAGGTTTTTTGGACCCAGATAAATGACCTTGACAAACTGGCCTGACTAAGTCTTCTGAAGAAAACAAGTATTTAACCCATTTGACCTTTATCTTTTTGTATGGCCATGTCAATGTTGTCATGATAAGTATATATTGAAAGTTTGAAGAAGAAATATCAAGAAACGAGAAAGTTATAGCCAACGTTAAGTTTTTGTGAAGAAAAAACTGAGTATTTAACCCATAATTTTAAAATGACTTCAGTGAGACACTGACCTTTATAATTTAGTATGGTCATGTTGATGTTGTCATGATGAGTATATACTGAAAGTTTGATGAAGAAATGTCAAGAAATGAGAAAGTTATAGACAGCATTAAGTTTTCGTGAAGAAAAAACTGAGTATTTAACCCATATAATGACCTTCAGTGTCACCTTGACCTTTATATTTTAGTATGGTCATGTCGGTGTTGTCATGATGAGTATATATTGAAAGTTTGATGAAGAAATTAGAAAGTTATAGCCAACATTAAGTTTTTGTGACGGACAGACTGACGGACGGAGGGAAGACAAAGTGATCCCTGTTTATTGCATTTTTCTTCAAAAAGGCAACACAAAAAAAACAATAGTTTGTAAGCTTGTTATTGTATGAGAAAAAAAAAAGTAGGCAAAGGTCATTTTTATGGACCTACTTTTTGTAGGACCATACTGCTGGGCATGTACATGTAATAGGTATGATGTTTGAAACATGTATGGCTTTTGGTATGAGTAATGAACTTCTAAAAATATTTGAATGTAAAATTTTAAAAGTAGAATTAACAACGTGCAAAAAGTATGTGTGTTGTTCATACTGACCTACTTTTTATAGGAACATACTTCTAAAGTTCTGTAGATGCAAACATGTCTGCAGTTTGAAAGCTCTAGGCTTCTGGTTTCTGAGAACTGACCTTAACCAAAAACGTGAATGTTAAACTTTAAGGCAAATTAACGAAGTGGGAAAAATAGGTGAGGATTATTCATATTGTCTCCCTTTGTTAAAAACATTTGTCTTTGAATGGTGTTTTATGTCATTTTAGCACATATTAGGCCATATATAAACCAGTAGTTTACCTCCCGCCATCCGTAAGGATCGACACTTATAATTTCTTATGATGTAAATATATATGAAGTGTGAAATTCCTATAACCTCTGGTGTATAATAACAGCTTCCGGTGTCTCAGAAATGGACTTTACCAAAAGCTTTAATGTAAAACTGAGCACAGTACCTGGTCCCGCCTTAATTCGCCTTAATTCCTTTAAGCAAAGGGAAAGCTTATATTAGCAGGATTTTATAACGGATGTTTCAACAATAAAATGCGTTTAAAACATTTTGAATGAAAAAGATGTGATAACCATTACCTATAGAATGTTTTAATTTTACAATAAGCAAACTTTTTAAGCTGAATTTAAGGAATTTTTTATTTCATACCCCAGCCAACCCCTTTTTTGCTTCTTGGAGAAGGGCTTGGACGGGGTATGAAAGTTAATACTCAAACCACGTAATGAAGAGTGGAAAATTGACACAATATACGCCTGTCATACGTATGGAATTACTCCATGAAAGATCTGGCTGGTTATAGAAAAATATATTATGGCCATGAACATTGTCCCAAAATGCAGGTTTCCTCTTTTAAATGATTGATAACCAATTCGTCCGCCCTGCATGAAAGTAAAATGACTTGATTTTTTGTTTCAAACGAGTGTATAAAAATAGACTTAATGAAAATCTTGAGTGTAAAACGTCTTTTCGTACAGAGTAGACACATTCGAACAGACAGATGAACAAGGGTACTGTAACTAATATCTGAGGCATCCTTTGTCTGCAGTGTTAGTGCCAGGTTGGCCAGAATTCTCAGGCTCATCACACCAGACTGTGATAGGGTATTCTACTGTAACTGGTGTCTGAGGCATCCTTTGTCTGTGGTGTAAGTGGTAGGTTGGCCAGGGTTCTCAGGCTCATCACACCAAACTGTGATAGGGTACCTGGTGTCTGAGGCATCCTTTGTCTGCAGTGTTAGTGCCAGGTTGGCCAGGGTTGTCAGGCTCATCACACCAGACTGTGATAGAGTATTCTACTGTACCTGGTGTTTGAGGCATCCTTTGTCTGCAGTGTTACTGCCAGGTTGGCCAGGGTTGTCAGGCTCATCACACCAGACTGTGATAGGGTATTCTACTGTACCTGGTGTTTGAGGCATCCTTTGTCTGCAGTGTTAGTGCCAGGTTGGCCAGAATTCTCAGACTCATCAAAAAAGACTGTGATATGGTATTCTACTGTACCTGGTGTTTGAGGCATCCTTTGTCTGCAGTGTTAGTGCCAGGTTGGCCAGGGTTCTCAGGCTCATCACACCAAACTGTGATAGCGTATTCTACTGTACCTGGTGTCTTGAGGCATCCTTTGTCTGCAGTGTTAGTGCCAGGTCGGCCAGGGTTCTCAGGCTCATCAAACCAAACTGTGATAGAGTATTCTACTGTACCTGGTGTCTGAGGCATACTTTGTCTGCAGTGTTAGTGCCAGGTCGGCCAGGGTTCTCAGGCTCATCAAACCAAACTGTGATAGAGTATTCTACTGTACCTGGTGTCTGAGGCATACTTTGTCTGCAGTGTTAGTGCCAGGTTGGCCAGGATTCTCAGACTTATCACACCAGACTGTGATAGAGTATTCTACTGTACCTGGTGTCTGAGGCATACTTTGTCTGCAGTGTTAGTGCCAGGTTGGCCAGAATTCTCAGGCTCATCACACCAGACTGTGATAGGGTATTCTACTGTACCTGGTGTCTGAGGCATCCTTTGTCTGTGGTGTAAGTGGTAGGTTAGCAATGATTCTCAGACTCATCAAACCAGACTGTGATAGGGTATTCTACAGTACTTTGTGTTTGAGGCATCCTTTGTCTGCAGTGTTAGTGCCAGGTTGGCCAGGGTACTCAGGCTCATCACACCAAACTGTGATAGAGTATTCTACTGTACCTGGTGTCTGAGGCATCCTTTGTCTGCAGTGTTAGTGCCAGGTTGGCCAGAAATCTCAGGCTCATCACACCAGACTGTGATAGGGTATTCTACTGTACCTGGTGTCTGAGGCATCCTTTGTCTGTGGTATGTGGTAGGTTAGCCAGGATTCTCAGACTCATCAAACCAGACTGTGATAGGGTATTCTACTGTACCTGGTGTTTGAGGCATGCTTTGTCTGCAGTGTTAGTGCCAGGTTAGCCAGGGTTCTCAGGCTCATCACACCAAACTGTGATAAAGTATTCTACTCTACCTGGTATCTGAGGCATCCTTTGTCTGCAGTGTTAGTGCCAGGTTGGCCAGGATTCTCAGACTCATCACACCAGACTGTGATAGAGTATTCAACTGTACCTGGTGTCTGATGCATACTTTGTCTGCAGTGTCAGTGCCAGGTTGGCCAGCATTCTCAGACTCATCACACCAGACTGTGATAGGGTATTCTACTGTACCTGGTGTCTGAGGCATCCTTTGTCTGTGGTGTAAGAGGTAGGTTAGCCAGGATTCTCAGACTCATCAAACCAGACTGTGATAGGGTATTCTACTGTACCTGGTGTCTGAGACATCCTTTGTCCGTGGTGTAAGAGGTAGGTTAGCCAGGATTCTCAGACTCATCACACCAGACTGTGATAGAGTATTCTACTGTACCTGGTGTCTGAGGCATCCTTTGTCTGCAGTGTTAGTGCCAGTTTGGCCAGGATTCTCAGGCTCATCACACCAGACTGTGATGAGTATTTTACTGTACCTGGTGTCAGTGCCTTTTACTATCAAGTTTATTAGACGAGGCTTAGAAAACGTGCCGAGCCTAATAAACTTGATAGTTAAAGGCGCTGACATAATATTCTACTTATTGGCGCCGACATAATATTCTATTTATCATGTAGATTAGCCACAATTTGTGTATGAATTACTATTACCTATTTCTCAGAATGTTACGCTTATCGAGGACGCCACCATGTTGTTGTTTTTTGTTTGTTTTATGACGTCGGGCAACGTTACGTGCATGACGTCAGATAACGTTACGTACAATAAACGCCGAGGGATTCCACATTGATTTGCTTTATTGGCTAACTTGTCCAATAAAGCAGAATGTATTAGGTCACCGCTTTATTAGGCAGAAAAGTGCATATCTGCATGATAAAAAGTACTCTACTGTACCTGATGTATGAGGCATCTGCTGTCTTCAGTGTTAGTGCCAGGTTCGCCAGGGTTCTCAGACTCATCACACCAGACTGAGATAGAGTATTCTATTGTACCTGGTGTCTGAGGCATCCTTTGTCTGCAGTGTTAGTGCCAGCATGGCCAGGGTTCTCAGGCTCATTACTCGAGACTGTGATAGAGTATTCTACTGTACCTGGTGTCTGAGGCATACTTCGTCTGCATTGTTAGTGCCAGGTTGGCCAGGGTTCTCAGACTCATCACACCAGACTGTGATAGGGTATTCTACTGTACCTGGTGTCTGAGGCATCCTTTGTTTGCAGTGTCAGTGCAAGGTTGGCCCGGGTTCTCAGACTCATCCCACCAGACTGTGATAGAATATTCTACTGTACCTGGTGTCTGAGGCATCCTTTGTCTGCAGTGTTAGTGCCAGGTTGGCCAGGGTTCTCAGACTCATCACACCAGACTGTGACAGAGTGGCTGTTGTCAGGTTTACAGACTGTAGAATTGTCTCCAATCGTCTACCTGTAAACATGAAATACAGAGTTTGTGCAACAGTTAGGATCGATAGAAATGAAATTAAAGGGATTGTAGCGACACAGCCAAACATGTTCTTCTATTGAGAGTTATGAAAAACGTGCGAAAAGGTGAAAGAATTATGAAAATCGGATGATAAACAAAAAAGATATGACCATTTGAAGGTTGTACTAAAATGGATATTGGAGCAGCCATTTTGAAAACTAGGACGCCATAGTTCCACATGACCATATATGGAATATTGATAAATGTCATTTAAAGCAAAGCACATCACTGCAAATGAATGCAAACTCCTTAACTGGGCATATAAAGCATTATTGCCATTAGTTATACAAATTCTTCATACAGTTACTTTAATCTTTTCGCCTATAAATGAGTAAATTTGTACATTTATCAATATTCCATATATGGTCATTGTGAACTGTGATGTCATAGCTCTAAAAATGGTGGCTTCCATATCCGTTTCAACAGAACCTTCAAACGATCATATCTTCTTTGTTTATCATCTGATTTTGAAAATTATTTCACTCTTTTTCAAGTTTTTCAGAACTCTCAATATCAAAGATTGTTTAGCTCTGTCGCTATATTCCCTTTAATTATCAATAAATTGCTCTATGACCTTGAACATATAAAATCAGATTTTGTTGGAGACACATCATCTTTAATGATAGTAACATGCACCAGTTTCACATCGTTATCTGAAGCCGTTCAGAAATTATGGACTGAAGACAAGCATTTTACATTTTTAAGGACAATTTCTCTGAAATGCAACATCTTTGCTCATTATCTAACTTGTGCAAGATATTATAGAAACAAACTTTTCATTCAAATTTGGGAACATCTAGAACCATTTACTAAAGTAAAGGTGTGAACATTTTGAAACTAGAGCTTGTTTTTACTCCCAACCACTGGGGTATGAGCCATAAATCTGCCAATAATCATTCTGATCAGCGCTTAAATCCAGTCAGGGGTTCAGGAAAACTAGTCCGGACAAAGTTTATGTATTAAAACATTTAAACTCAACCAGAAAACAGCAAAATTATGCGCAAATAGGTTTTGTACTCCTCATTCCTAATTTTGGCGAAATAATTCCTTATTTTCAAATAATCAAGGACAATAACTCTGTAATACATGCGTGCTCGTTGTCAAGCTTATTAAGGATCATATTGAAACAACCTTCAAATCAAACTCGCATAAAAATCCAAAACTGATATCTTAAACAAGAAAGCTAAAAAAATCAGACGCCGAGCATTTTCTGAGAATAGTCTTTTAAAGCAAAAGTTAATGTAAACGGTCGAATGGACTGATTGAAGAATGATCATTGGAATCAGCTAGATTCATCTGTCGTTTGTTCGACCGTTAGCGTTAACTTTTGCATTAACGACTCACATCACAGCATTAGACTCAAATCAGTTAAAACAAAAATATGCCCAACCGCTTGTTAATTGTTTTGTTACAATCGACAACAACATCCCAATAGTGGAGACTATAACTGACTTTCTGCATTATATTCCTCTGCTTTCTGGCGCAGATCTTCTATAAGAAGTTGCGTGTCTTTCTCCTTTCTCTCGTTGTTCTGCATCAGTTTGTACAGGATGCCTACGGTGTGTTGATTCAGCTCGTAAGCTGGGACAGATCGATCACCGAACAGCTTCTCCAACCATACCTGAACCTGCAAAAAGATGTGAATGTCGAGGATTATCTTGTCGTGTTCAAAACTTGGGAAGATGAGCGAGCCTGTGTCACTGTACTGGGTGCATTGTTTCCATGGTAATATATCTCAATGTCAAAGTTATATGTATCTTGTTTGACAAATATTGTGGAATCAAGTGAAAAACAATGCTACCATGCTCTTTACAGGATATCAGAATCACCGACTTAAAAAAAACTCTAGGACTTCCTAAGTTTTCCCTTGAACTTTCGTTAAGTTACTTTCGTTAAGTTTTCAAATACGGAAGGAGAAGTCACACGAGAACGAGATTGTTTTAAACGTAAACAATGAAAATGTTGAAAATTGACAGTGGCCTTCAAACACCGACAATATTGACATGTCATTCCTCGCTTATTTTTAGTTTTCTGTTTAGATGCCTCCAGAACCTCCAGAACCTCGCCTGAGGTCACGTCAAATCAACCTTTCATCTAATCAATATTCATGAGAAGATTCAAACAATAAATTAATCTAAAATCGCACGTTTCATATGCACTTCCAATGGCGTTCCAGTGAACTGAACAATCGAAAATCCACATAAAACACATAGATCTATATCTTCGAGTGTTATTACTGTGGATTGCACGATAAATTCAAAGAAATGCACTAAATTGCATGTTTTACATCAATAATACGAAGAAAATCATGGGCGCCGTCAGGTGTTTTAAAAAAAATATATATATATTGCACCGAAATTATTACGACATCAATTCTCCCCTCCCCTCCCCTCCCCTCCCCTCCCCTCCCCTCTTTATTAGGAAAAACTGTATAAACAAGCTAGTACAGAAATAAACAGAGTACAGTTATCATCCTAGAACAGAAAGTAGAAAAAGATCAGTTGCTATTATAGAGTATACTACAACAATAGTGTATTTAAAATACATGCATAAATATTATATTGTGTAGTTTATCTGCTAATTCTAAATAGCAAGTCATTCTACATCTGGCCCGCTTAGCTCTATTGATAGCGAAGCCGACTGTTGACCCGCGGGTTTAACGTTAGTGTGGGTTCAATCCCACGATTCGGTACATTATTTTATATGCTATTGAATTCCAACAATCCTTTTTTTTCAGTAAATATTCAATAAAATATGAATAAAGTTTGGAGCATTGTGATGGTCAACGCAATTATTTTGTGTTTAATAAGATAAAAGTTACGGACATAGTATTTTTCAATACCAAGCGTAGACTGCTCCACAGCATTTTACTGAAACGCAACATGCGCAGTGATGCAGTCTATACCGAGCAATTTTGTGTAGGCTGAAATCTGGTTGGCTAATAGTAAGGTCAATCAAAATGCAGTGTTGTCAGATCCTTGGTAGCGTAGAGTATCGTAGCGGGATAAAGGGTCTGATTTTAATGAGATTGACATATTACTAAAGGCACAGGAATCATGTCTCTGTGGTAGGTACATACTATCATAAGAGCCATGATTCTCGCGTCTACCTGGTGACACTTGTCTGGTGTAGGGTGGGGTGCGTCCAAATTATTTATCGTCTCGCTCCCGTGCTCGAAAGAGTGTGAAACAATATATATTACAGAGATACAAAGACACCAAATTAAAGATTTATAAGTGGCTGAACCAACCTCCTGATGTTGCCTGTTCATACTGTGTTCTATATAAAGCTCATATTTTGTTTCTTCGACATGTTGTTGACACTTTAGAAATTGGCGGGAAATAATACCGGAGAGCGAACAAGGGAGATAACCAACATTAAAGTAAATTTGTATCTTTTTGCGTCTGATAAGATAAGTTATATAATTATAAAATAAATTTTATTAAAGTCGGCAAAACATACATAACAATACAACATAAGCTTTTGAACCGACTTTTAACATGATGAATAAAGTCAACATAGTAGAAACTAAAGCAGCTATACGATCTAATAAAGATTGAAATAGTGTAACGTGTACCGAGCGGTCTTGTACAATTGAGCCGCAAATGCAATGCGATTGTTCCAAATTACAGATTGAGCTACTTGCTCGAAGAAAATGATTATTAAGAAACAACGAATCAGCCAATATAATTAACAGAATGAGCAACTATGATTATAAAATGATTGCATTAATTGATGTATATAAAACAGTATGGTAAATAGCCTAACTAGTATTTACTGCTGAGATTTTGGGGCTCGCTCTATTCGGGCTACCTCCCAAGGCCGTCCACAGTATTAACTAGTAGGTTCTTACCAAGTGCTTGTAATTAGCTACCTTTAAATCTGTAAGCTTCTGGATGCTTCAGCGTCAGAATATCAACGAACCTGTATAGTGAGTGAGTGGTAGATTTTCTTTACCCTCGCCCCATGGCACTAGGCCTTTTGGCGAGCTTTTCGTCAGATGATTATGCAGTAGAGTCCGGGAAGGGTTGGAGTATCTCGTCCAAAGTCGATTAGTTGATGGCAGCAGTAGATTAGAGATGGTGGCACATCAGTGTAGAAACCCCTCTGAAGTCTGTAGAAGATTATTATTCCAAGTAGATTTCTAAGTCCAATTGAAGATTTTGACCAATCGGATTGCCTGCAGAATTGTGACTAGGTCAATCCGATTGTCGGCTCGAAAGTAGATTAGGAAAGTCCCAGCCAATCAGGAAATTGCAGAAGTATCGCAATCAAGTAGGTCAATCCGATCGTCCGTGTTGGCGCCAAATGTGTCGCAAGTAGGTCGATCCGGCTGCATGAGCTGCCCGAGTTCTGTTGGTGAAAACTTCTCCGTTTCACGCGCTGATCCTGAAGCCGTTATGCAATACAGGATCAGTGAGTATCTCGCAGGGTTTCGCCAACATCGGTATCCATGGTGGGTTAGGGTGAGTCTAGTTGTGGTCCATCGTAGGTGCCTCATGTCGTCTAATGCGGGGACTTGCAGTGACATGGGGTAGCTCGCTGGTACAACGTCAGATTTCCAGTAGAAGCTTTAATCGTCCATCTTTAGGGCCACGTAAAAACAGGATAAAAACATATATACACGCTCTCGAGGCGATGTTCAAGCCTCCATGTGGCTCTACACTGTATATATCTATACAGTGCAGGGTGGATGATCCCAGACAGCAGAACGCCTTGCGGAGTCACTTTGTCCCAGACTTCAAACGCAAGACGTCCTGCCTGTTCGATGGTCTGAACTGGAATGATTCGAACCTGTATAACTGACTGCAATGCCTTATATACAGTCCTGAGCCATCCCTGTTCCGATTGGTCGTTTAATTTGATTGGACAAAATGCATGATTGGTCAATGCATTTGATTGGTTCGATTTCAATCCGTTTTGCGAAACCAGAAATCAACCGGAAGTTATAATATACGTAAGTAAAACGTTTTCAGTCAGGGCTAATTATATAGACGAATACAAAATCGTCACACTACCCTCGCCTCTGATTTTCATGCGTCCCGCATGACCATTTACAAACAAAAATAATCAAACGATTTTGAACTGTAGTTTTATTTTAATGAGTGAAGTGTACATTGTTAAAATGGCATAAAATCATCATTAACATTAACACCATGTTTGATGTAACAAACGTAACATAATCTGAATGATTTCGCAATTATCCTCATAAAACAGACAAACGTCACTTAGAAAAATAAGCATCAGGTGTGCTCGACTTGAATCACTGCTAACTACTTCAGTTTGTTAGTTCATACACTGAGAACACATTAACTCGCCTTCTTCTATTTCTACCAGTTCGATCTCTCTATCACCCTCCATATAGCGAGTTGTCTTCTTTACAGATCGGCGCATCTTTATAGGCTCAGTCTGTGTGGCAACACTGACTTTCTTCTCCACACGTCTTGTTTGAGGAGTAAAGCTGCTACACGGTTTTGGTATGGCACGTACCTCACTAAACGTCGGGACCTTCTTAGGAATACAGTCAAATGTGTCTTTCAGCGACCTCTTCATCAACTGTTTACCCTTAGGCGCCACTAACTTTGCTGGCTGTGTCTGCTTTCGAACTGTACGACCAACTTCTATGCTTTCCTTCCGTCCAGCCTCTATGTCTTCCAGCGATTTATCTGCCGGATCGGAGACAGTCGATACGTTGGCAGTATGATCCGTACAAAGCCCAATAGCATGAGCAGTGCCCTCGTTTGGCTCATTGATTGTTTCAACATCACTGCCACTATCATTCGAGGAGTTCTCACTGTCACCTATGAGATCACCAGGATCTGACCTCATCCATTCCTCCTCCGTACGCTGGACATGACGTTTCGCGTGGCGCTGCAAATTACTCTTTTTGTCAGTAATGTATTTGCACTGATCACACTCAAACGTTGTCTCGATCTTCTTCATTCCACATTCCATAATGTGCGTTTTTAATTCGTCCACGTTAGTTGTCTTGAACGGACACATCGGACATTTACTTTCCGCACGAGGTGTAGTCTTCGTCTTAGCCATTGCTCAGTCTGAAAATAGACAAGCGAGTTGGTCAACAAATTGCAGATTCCAAATAAATGCAATATTTGTATGTATAAAGTTCAGTACACGGAGCAAAACAATATGTTCTATTAATTTTAACCCTTATTTTAATGTATGTTCAAATCATCAAAATTAATCATAATCAACATTATTTAAGTAGTATTATCAAGCAATACTAAGTCTGATTCTCAATTTATTTCCATAACTGAACATCAATAAAGACTAAATGTATCTATACTAATATTCAGTCTCATAATCTGCTAGCCATGCAGGTGGTCGTCTTGACCTCTGCGAACTTTCAGGCGTCGTATGCTCTAAGTTTTCTTTCGAGCCTGTATTGTCTGCCGAGCCTGAAACTTCAGTTTCAGGTTCACTACTTTGCTCGACTGTGCCGTTTATGTCTGAATGCACATCACCTTGAGCTAACGGGACTTCATCTTGCAATGTCTGTCCTCTTTTCAGTCGCATCCTATCCACATGAATTACTTGTGGTTTTCCTCGTGAGCCACACAGAACATTGTACGTCACATCTGAACATCTGTCTATCACTTTAAATGGCCCCTTCCAGAAACTCGTAAGTTTTGGGGAATGCCCAGGCAGATGTCTTGGAAAATACACATACACCTCATCACCTGCTTTGAATGTTTGCCAACTCAGCTTCTGATCATGAAGCGATTTCTGCCTCAACATTGCACCTTGGACATGTTGTCTTACAAACGTATGAGCAGTTTCTAAACGCTCCTTCAGCTCCCATGCCCATTGATTCCATGGAATAGTTTTCACAGATGTTGGCATCTCAAACTCAATGTCTAAGGGTGTAGCGACTTCTCGGCCTAGCATAAGATAGTTTGGACTACATCCCGTTGTTTCATGCTCGACAGACCTATATGCCATCATGACAAATGGTATATGCATATCCCAGTCTGTGTGGTGCTCATTGACATACGAGCTCAGCATCTTTGCCAGAGTTTTATTAAATCTCTCTACCATACCATCTGACTGCGGATGATATGGCGTTGTGCGTGTTTTCTTAATATTCAACAGTCTGCACATTTCTGTAAATAGATGCCCTTCGAACTGCCTTCCTTGGTCTGAATGTATGGCTGACGGGACCCCAAATCTTGCAATAACTTCTCTCACTAGAAGCTCAGCAACAGTTCTTGCTGTCATATTTGGCATAGCAAATGACTCTGTCCATTTTGTGTAATAATCTGAGACAACCAAGATATATCTATTACCGCGATCAGTAACTGGCAGCTCACCCAATATATCCAAGGCTATCCTCTCCATAGGTAGCCCAGCTCCAACTATTTGCATCGGAGCTCGTTTTGTTTTCGTTGGGTGTTTGATCCGTGAGCATTTGTCACATCCAGCAATGTAATGCCTCACATCTGTTTGCAACCCTGGCCAGTAAAATGATTGCCGAATCTTGCTCAGCGTCTTTTTCACACCTAGGTGTCCAGCTGTGCTATGATCATGGCAGAACTGCAACACATTACGTCGTTCAGTCATTGGAATGACAGCTTGAAATGTAATTCCCTTAGGGTCTTTCCATTTTCGATATAGGATATCGTCCTTAACCTCTAGCATGCTATGTTGAGACCATAATGACTTTATCATAACTCCACCAGAGTTGATATCCTGAGGTCTTGGTTTGATTTGGTTCTCTACCCACGACCTGACCATCATTATGTCATTGTCGCTCTGTTGTAGTTGTTTCAACGACACCGACTGATTGTGCTCAAATGTACCGCTTGGTAAGGTTTCATTTGTATTCTGATTCTCCATTACCCTTACCGTTTCTGATTCGGATGAGCCAAAGTCACATTGTTTGCAAACATGCCTACTAAGTGCATCTGCATTTCCGTGCTTGCTTCCTTGACGATGCTCAATGGTTATGTCATAGGTACTCAATACCTCTAGCCATCGAGCCAATTGTCCTTCTGGATTTTTAAAATTGAGCAGCCAGCGAAGTGATCCGTGGTCCGTACGCACTACAAATGGCCTTCCGTATAAATGATGACGAAAATACTTTACAAAATTTACAACAGCCAAAAGTTCCTTCCGTGTTACCCAGTACTTCTTTTCTGACTTAGAGAGTGCTCGACTAGCATATGCAACTACTTTCTCTTCAGTTCCATGTACCTGGGATAAAACAGCTCCTATAGCTAAATCGCTGGCGTCCGTGTCCAGTATAAATGGTTTTGAAAAATCCGGGTATGCCAGAATGGGTGTTTGTGTCAGTTTACACTTGAGAGTATCAAAAGCTTCTTGACATTCCCTACTCCAAGCAAACGACTTGCTCTTCTCTGTCAGTTTATGCAAAGGTTTTGCAATACAGGCAAAGTTTTTGATAAACCTCCGATAATAACCACATAAACCAAGAAAAGAGCGCAAATCTGTGACTGTTGTTGGTTCTTCCCAATCTCGAACAACCTGTATTTTCTTGGGGTCAGTAGATATACCATCAGGCGAGATGATATGGCCAAGGAACTCTACTTCCCTTTTGAACAAATGGCACTTTTTAGCTTTTAACTTCAAGCTTGCTGAAGACAAGCGCTCAAAAACTCGCCCCAAGTTACTCATCATGTCTTCAAATGATTTACCGGTCACTATCACATCATCAAGATATATAAGGCATATGTCCCATTGTAACCCACAGAGCACAGTTTCCATGAGCCTCTCGAATGTTGCAGGTGCATTACACAGTCCAAACGGCAAGACATTGAACTCAAAGAGTCCTCGCTTTGTTACAAACGCTGTTTTGGGTTTATCTTGTTGCTCACATTCGACTTGCCAATATCCACTGCAAAGATCGAGAGTTGAAAACCAACACGATCCTGACAAGTGATCAAGCGACTCATCAATACGTGGAAGTGGATACGCGTCCTTTATTGTAGAGGCATTGAGCTTTCTATAATCAACACAGAAGCGCGTGCTCCCGTCCTTCTTTTTAACCAAAACTATGCCTGACGCCCACGGGCTCGATGACGGCTCAATTACTCCCCTATCTAACATATCGTCGATGTGTTTATCAACGTCTGGCTGCATATGTACCGGAATTCTCCTTAGTGGTTGTTTGATAGGTGTTCTGTCTTTTGTATTAATACTATGTTTAACAACACCTGTCCTCCCAAGCTCTGTATCATCATTAGCAAACAAGGTTGAGTGTCGTAACAGGAGCTCTTCGACTTGCTTGGTTTGTTGATGTGTGAGCCCCTCGCTTGCTCTCGCGAGCACGTCTTGCAGAGCAGGTGATAACTGCGTTGCTCCCGTATTACATGCATTTGTCTGTTTTGTAATTACTTGATCAACATGACTCAGTGATGCAACAATAGTACCAGATCTAATTACTTTAACGTCGTTTGAAACATTCATAATCCTTAATGGAACTGTTTGCTCATTGGTCACAAGAGCTTTCGCCACCATTCCTCGATCTGTCAGCAAAAACCTTTCCTCAGGTTCAATTAGTCCTATTCCATTTGGAACAGTTGCTCCTTCAGATAAACATAAATTACCATATGCAATAATTTCTGACCGTGGTGGTATGTTCAAAGTGTCACTAACAGCGATTCTGTAGCAACCATATGAACCTTCAGACAACATATGCACAGTCTGACTGCCTATTTTGAGTGTCTTGTTTTCTAAATCAATGACACATTTGTTATTCGTCATGAAATCGAGACCGAGTACACCGTCAAATGTCAATTTTGCAATGATAAAATCTTGTTTATAAATGTACGTGCCCACAACTACAGGTATTAACGATTTACCGTGTACCTCAAGGGGCTCATTTGTGGCTGACAATATTTGTCGCCTTATTTTTGTGAGCAATGGATTCCAACTTTCAATGTTCCGTACTGCATCATAAACGTCAGTTGACAGAAGTGAAACTGTCGCTCCTGTGTCGACGAGCAACCTCAGCTCTTTACCACCAATGTATATCTTTACGTACATCCCAGAATCACCAGCTAGTCTTGTTACATCTTTTTGTCCAACACTGTCTCTCCTCGGTGAGATGTGTCGTTTATTCCTATCTGAGCTCACTTGTCCGGCATTTTGTTCCTCACTCCGGTTTGTACGACAATCACGCTTAAAATGTCCCATTTTGCCACAGTTATAACATTTCACATGCTTCTTTCTATCACTGTAGTCCGTTTTGAGCTGGGCTCTGCTTCCACTATTATCTATTGGCTTTTTCTCCAACTCATCAATCTTTCCCTCCATAGCTTGCATGGACTTCTGTAGCTCAGTCATGGTCAACATCAGTTTCATCATATCACCTGAACTGCTACCCTCCTCTGATTGAGCCAATGGCCGCAGATACCCATGCGCGTCTTTGCTCTTTAGCTCAGCTTTAGCAAATGCCTCGAGCTCAATGGCATGGCGTAAAGCATCATTCAGATTGGTTGGTCTTGACTGTTTAATCCTTAATCGCATATCTGAATCTACAAGAGCATCTATAAATTGCTCTTTTGCCAGTGTCTCTCTTACATCGGCTGGAGCAGTAGGATACGCCAAATTTGTCAATCTCCTTATACTTTGACCGAGCTCAGGTAATGACTCAGAAGCTCTTTGTCGTCTCTCTCTAAGTTGAACTCGATGTAGTTCCATCTGGTTAGGTGGAGCAAATCGATCATTCAGCGCAGTGACCAGATCGGTGTATTTGCGTGTCTCTTCATTCAAATCACCAAGAACAGCCTGTGCTTGGCCACGCAACGAAACTGCAAGGTAAAGTGCCTTTTCTGGCTCAGTCCATTTACCAAGAGATGCACATGCATCAAAATGTGACTTGTAATCGAGCCAAGATGTGTTTCCGTCGTAAGTTGCTGGCTTAACAGTTACTGATGGCTTTTTACTGTATGGGAGCAAATCGTTCAAATCTTGCTTCTGCTCATTGCTTGATTCAGTAATACGACGCTTTCTGTAAGTGATATTAGGCTCAATTTCTCTTAAACGTATAACTGGCTCAGTTTCCAAAGTTTGCTCACTCCGTGTATCTTCTTTACATGTCGAGTCCTGTTTGGGAGCACGTAACGGTATTTTTGACTTTGGGGTCTCAACTATATTCTGATCATACTCTTCTAACGGTAATTTTGACTTTGGGGACTCAACTACAATTTGTTCATATTTCTGACTTTTCGATTTTTCTTGCTCTTTGCATGTTGTGTGTTGAGTTTGTGAGGACAACGGTTCATGGTCAGCCTTTTCATGTGTATTCTGCATATAATGATGCTTACCGTAGCTTTTGTCATCACCATATTTCTGCTCAATGAGCGGTCCAGTTTGCTCCCCGATAGCGACTGCTGCATACGGAGGTATTGATGTTTGCTCAACTTGCTCATGAACAAGTGCAGAAGAAAATGAAACCATTTTAGGCCTTGCTCCCTGCATAGCATAAGGTGTGATATGCTCATGCTCATTTTTGGATGCTGGCTCATTTTTCGGCTCATTTGCACGTTGTCTCAAACCTGCACTTTGCATCTGCGTTGGCTTAGGTGTTGAATGCTCAATTCGACTTGCATTCATAGAATTTATGAGCTCCATCTCGTACTGATTAACACGGTCCTCCAATTCTCTGATTGATCTGTTGAGCTCCTCCATTGCTGACTCGTTGACAGTGCTCGATTGAATTGCACTTGCCATAACAATAAAACAAAATTGAGCTGCTCGCTGTTGTAGAAATTGAGCTGCTCAGTTGGATAAGAATTGAGCTGCTCACTTTGAAATTGAGCTGCTCAATATAATCCCGCGGCTGCCACCAAATTGTAACGTGTACCGAGCGGTCTTGTACAATTGAGCCGCAAATGCAATGCGATTGTTCCAAATTACAGATTGAGCTACTTGCTCGAAGAAAATGATTATTAAGAAACAACGAATCAGCCAATATAATTAACAGAATGAGCAACTATGATTATAAAATGATTGCATTAATTGATGTATATAAAACAGTATGGTAAATAGCCTAACTAGTATTTACTGCTGAGATTTTGGGGCTCGCTCTATTCGGGCTACCTCCCAAGGCCGTCCACAGTATTAACTAGTAGGTTCTTACCAAGTGCTTGTAATTAGCTACCTTTAAATCTGTAAGCTTTTGGATGCTTCAGCGTCAGAATATCAACGAACCTGTATAACTGACTGCAATGCCTTATATACAGTCCTGAGCCATCCCTGTTCCGATTGGTCGTTTAATTTGATTGGACAAAATGCATGATTGGTCAATGCATTTGATTGGTTCGATTTCAATCCGTTTTGCGAAACAAGAAATCAACCGGAAGTTATAATATACGTAAGTAAAACGTTTTCAGTCAGGGCTAATTATATAGACGAATACAAAATCGTCACAATAGCATCATTAGCAAAAGCACATTGACAAACATGAATGCATTTTAAGCATGATCAGGGAGTAATATAGTATACTTACTCCCTGGCATGATCAAAGCACATATAGGCATAAAATATAAAGAGCTGGGACGAAAATGACATATAGAGCCCTGCTAAAAGTGATAAGCAATCTGTAATTAATCTAATATTAAATGATAAATTAAGTATGCAAAAACTTCTATTGTGTACATTTTAAAATTAATATTCATACAACCAGTGTTAATCCTATCACATACCTAATAACAAATAGATTGGACACTACGAAAAAAGTATCTAAATTTCACGTGGCACAGTGCGAAAATTTCACAAAATATTTTTCATGCCAAATCCCGTCCCAAATTTAACGTTCTTTCCAATGACAGTATTTTGCTTTCTCTTACATTTAGAGCAAAAAAGGAGTTTGACGGAAACTTGACTATGTCAAAACCTTTATTTTTAAGAGAAAAGCGAAAAATGATGACATTTTTAGCTTTAAACATCTTTTTATACAATTTCTTAATTTGAAAATAAACATAAATTATTATAATCCCATTTTGCTATTCACTATGAATCTTTTCAATGTATTCTCATCAAAATCAGTGAATAAATGAGAGAGAAGATAGAAGGAAAAGTTAAGGTGTCACGTGAAATTTTGGTTATTTCGAATTCTAGTGCCTGCACCACTAATAAACATCTCCAAACGTCAGTATCAGAAATGTTAGCTTTGTTGAGTTCTTTAGGATATATAGTATTAACCATAGTAGAAAAGAAAGGATTGTCAATGTTCAATATGTCATCCAGATACCGAGAGGTGTCATTAAAGACTTCAATTACATCTGCCTCAGTATCGGATGAAGGACTCAACATGAAATGCCTTCCATAGCAATACAAGAACAAATCTGCGACAAGAGGTGCGCAGTTCGTACCCATAAGGATAGCAACAGTTTGTCTATAAACGGTAGTTCCGTACCAGACGAAAATATTATCTAATAGGAAAATGAGTGCTTCACAACTTCTTGACAAGTCCACATAGTGTAATTGTCTAAACTACCTTAGTAAAAAAAACGCTTTAATATTGTTACAGATCAAAAATGTATTTTTTTCTCTAGCAAAAGTTTTTTTGAATGAGAGCAATACTCTTAAATAATTAGTAAAATCTATGACGAGAGATAATTTTAATTTTAATATTATTAATTATCCCCACTAACATGGGGATGTTCCCCGAGCTACACTTCTTATTATGGGTGTTTATGTTTCTTAGCTTATTCGTTTTTTCTAAAGCTCGTAGTCATGTTGAAAAATACTAAAAGGGGGATCCATTGAAAGAAATAAACACAAAAAAGAGAGAAAAGTAGCAGTCTCGGTTAATTTGAGTCTATTCATCACAGGCAATTTAAAATGCAACAATGCAACGCCTCTCACGTCCCCTAGCACCGGCTTAGGCGGAATTCTATTTTAAAAACACAAAGAATGGACGATCAGATAGTAATAACACTACTGATTTGTAGTCGGGGCGACTTTTTACGGCCTCCACACAGCACTAAACAAACGCTAGTGTAAATGTTAATACATACTGAAAAGGGGACCCCTTGAAATCAACAAACACAAACAAGAGAGAAAAGTAGCAGTCTCGGTTAATTTGAGTCTGTTCATGAGAGGCAATTTAAAATGTAACGCCTCCCACGCCCACTAGCACCAGCTTAGGGGGCAGTCCTCAGTTTCGCATGAATGTCCATGGTGTAAATCAGAAAGAAATCAACTAAGCATCTTTTAGGTCCATGGATGGTCTTTATAATAATTATGAAGCACATGTTTGATGTTTTTTTCAGTTTTGATTACTTCTAAGTTTATTTTGGTGTATTGGAATATGCATTCTTTGGGTTTTTTGGAGGCTATAAAAAGAAAAATGTGAACCAATCAAAAACTTCCTAAAAGTAGTTAAAATGGTTGATTTTCACTGACGAAGAGATCAGTGTGGAATAACTTTTTAAAATGCCGGACTAGGTATGTAAAATTTAGCATTTCCTGATATGCAAGAGCATTATGAGTGATGACATGACCTTGATATGTGTAGGAAAAAAAATTATTTTCATTTATTGACATTTGAAATATTGCTAAAATTGCATTTTTAGCATGTTTTAAGGGGTGGGGTAATCTTAAAGAAATGGGACTTAAGTTGTACAGAAAATGCTTTTTGATACTTTTATTTGGTATGGAAACATGGGTAATTTTATTGTCTTCTCAGAAATGTATGACACAATGATGATGTGATTTTTTTTTGCTCAAGGATTCAGGCTAAGAGCTTGTCATGGGTTTGAAGATTGAGAAATGTACATTAAACTGTGGAGTGCCCCCTTAAGCGGAATTCTATTTTAAAAACACAAATAATGGGCTTGATGATCCCCAGGGATCAGTAAGTAATAACACTACTGATTTGTAGTCGGGGCGAATATTCGTAATATTTGTATAACTAAAAAGCTAATCCAGCAGGGCTACGGTTACCATAAACTTCGAAAAACCTTTGCAAAATTGTATTATCGTAACCCTGATCTACTTTTAAAATTTAAAAGTTATTTAAGAACTCTTCTGCGACAAGGACTATCACAACCAGACTTCTATGGCTATGTGATCGCAAGATTGCAAGATTCGTAAGATCCTTGGTCATAATCACTTTCTAAGCATTTTATTAGAAACAGGAACTATACTCCGCTGGTCATGGAATGGTATGAACATACCACATTGAAGGTTCCATGTTAACCTTCATATGCATACCATCATCGGGATGGCTCATGATCAAATGTCTGTACTACTGACATTTTAAATATTGAGTTCTGCTCAACCCGGGGCTAGAGGGTGTGAACGGTAGCTAGCATTTTGTCACTACCAATCAAACCGAAACTGCAGTATTGTTATTTATTTATCGTGTTTAGCGATCTTTCATACTCTTTTTTATACATCACAGTAGCGTTGTCTGTGCAGTGTGGCGGCGGTAAAACGTCTTCCCGTGTTTGCAGTCAGAAATGTTATGCATTCCGGTCTTTGGAGATCGCTGAGCCCGATATTTATATACAGATATCGGCTAGAGGGCGTGAACGGTAGCTAGCATTTACCTCTACCTTTCATGAATAGTCTGAATTAAACCGAGACTGCAATATTTATTTTTTTTATATTAATCGTGTCCGGCGATTTTCTAATTTTTACTTTCATACTCATTTCATACAATCTTTATGAAATTTGTTAACAAGATTATCATAAGAGAGTATGACCCTATCATTTTACAACACTCTGCATGTTTAGTAATTGACCCATTTACAGTTCGCCACTATGCTTTCCTCTTTGACTGCGATAACCGGACATATTGTGGACCCTATAATGACGTCTACATGAATCCTCACAGGACGGGAGCGTTTGATGCTTTTCATAAATATTGTCTTGTCCTACCCTTAACGAGTTGTTCTCTTGTTGCTCTTGCTTCTGCCAAGTTATTGAGTAATTGTTTTGTGATTTTCTAGGCTTTCGTTTTTTTTGTATTATATAGGCATGATCATGTATGTGTTTTACACGTACATATTTTACACGTAAATTATCGATCCATTTATCACGAATTAATCTTCATTCGGCGTCTACCGTTTATATTCCTGGCACACATTCAATATTCAGAAATACACCTTCTGTCAAACTGACACCCTTTAAAACATCTGTATTAAATCAATTTAAAGTTAGACCACTAGTTAATATTAATAAGTTAAACAGTAGACATACGTTCTATCCCTCTATTCTTAAGTGCAACTCGAAAAGTTGTAGTGCATGTAAATACATGTCACAAAAGTCCACTATCAAATCCACAACAAATGGTAATGAGTTCAGTATCAATATATCTTCAGACATTTCATGATCTGCTAGTGATATCGTTGATGTTTTGACCTGAAATCACCCTAAATGTGGTATAAAGTATGTATGCCAAACTGGTCGCTCCATGAAAGTTGTTTTCGTGAACATCTGTATAAAATGCGTCAATCGAAACGATTTAAAAACTTTATTTATACACGCTTTAGCGATTCGGGACAGTTAGCATTCATCCTGTGGAATTCATTGCATTTGATAAAGCTGCTACCAAAGGATACAAGATACAAGCTAGACATAGTGCTGAGCTGATTCCATTTAATAGGTCTAAATGATAACATTGATAAGAAAGGAAACCTTTAAAATACTCATGAAATAGATGTGTTCAGCATAGTGTCTATTCGTAAGCGTAAACGCGGTCGCATGGTCGTAGAAAGAACCATAATTTAAAACGTAAATTTAAGAAATGTGTTTCTGTCGCAAAACTTAACAATATTTATAAACGTTTTGGCAGGCAGACACGCGCTCCTTAGCAAAGTAGTCACTCTGTCGTCTTCTTGTTTACAGAAGCGTGACGAAGAAGCGGATATCATTTATATCCGCACTAATCCACATTATGATGTTGCGTCTATAATCCAAAGCTATACGCAATATAGTTTATGTCCACATAATGATGCTCCATCTGACCATCAAAGACATATTTTGAAAATTACTGATTTAAACAAAGGCATCGATTTCATTAATTTAGCTAGTGTTTTTAGTGACAAGCGGGTTCTGACAAAATTCCGAAATATTTCAAGAATATTGAGACTCCTATTATATGTTACAAGTATAAGAAATCAACTAGAAATCTTATGTTCAATTATAATAGGATAGTTTCTGATCTTGAAATTGAGACTTATAATCCCACTGATTGATAATGTCAAAATTCTAAATTTCTAATTTTCATATTGTCACTAGCAATCTTGATATTACTGAGGATAAAAGGATCAGGCAACGTATTGTCAAAGGTCCTAAGTATCGCCTTCCATCGAATATTGGTTTATTTTAATGCCTGTCGTAATGAAATTGCGGATTCATTAACAGATTGTTGTACTAAGTGGTGTAAACGTGAAATAGCAGATAAAAAATGCACTTACTGTGTGGATGAAAACAATTTTTGAAATTATCGCACTATGGATACAATTTTAAGAATCTAATTCCTCTCTGCTTCCACGTCGGCCATCTCACAATTTACGTCACCTGAAGAAGGGAATCCAGAATCTTCATACTAAATTTGTCCTAGTTCCTGCAGACAAAGCCTCCAACAAAATCATTGTTGTCTGACGACTGCACTATATCAGTACTTTGAATGCAGTGCTAGCGAGCACTTTTTCTTATCTAACCACACCATTACTGGAGAAGGATATCATTTCCCAGCATGTGTTCTTTTTGGAGACTATGAAGGTTTCTGGTAATATTAAGCAGAATAAGCTCCCACTATGTACTGGATTCCAAAACTGCACAAAAATACACACAAAGCACGTTTTATCGAAAATTCTAGTTCATGTGCTACTACTTATATTTCAAAACGGTTGACCTCCTGCCTTTCCGCGATTAAAGAACATGTTGTAATGTATTGCGAAAGGTGTTTGAAAATTCAGGAATCAATCTGTTTTGGTCAATCAAAAACTCCGGAGAAGTCCTTGATAAGTTAAGGTGTAAACATTTCCATGCCTCTGCTATAAGCATCTAATAATAGTATGACGTTTCCACTCTATATACCCTTCTACCACATAACCTGTTCAAAGATAAATTGATTCATCTTATACAAAAGGCATTTTCTAGGGAAGGGACTGCCTTTCTTGCTTGTAATAATGTCATGGCGTTCTTTATAAACGACCCTAATGATAAGTATAACATGTGAACTTGTGCCGATGTTTGTAGAGCGTTATCTTTTCTTTTAGATAACATAATTATTGGATATGGTAAAAACATTTACCGCTATATTGTTGATATTCCTTTGTTCGCCACTTGTCGCAGATTTCATGTTGAGTTTGTCACCTGTTAGCCAGAGAGACATTATTGATGCGCTTAATAATACATCTCGGTATCTGGATGACATACTCATCCGTTCTTTGCTCAAATGGTCACAAATATTTATCCACCAGGGGTCACGTTGAATAAAGCCAGCAGTTCGGATTCCATAGCAGCATTCCTCGATCTTCATCTCTCGATTTCAAATGATTACAAACATACTAAAATCTATGATAAGAGAAATGACTTTAACTTTGACATCGTTAACTATCCACATTTAGATGTGGACGTACCTCGCGCTACATCATACGGGTTTATATCTCTCAGCAAATTCGATTTGCTAGTGCATGTACCGATGTTAAGGATTTCAATTATCGAAATCAAGTTATTACAAGTAAACTTTTTCAGCAAGGTTTTCGTTATCATAAACTAGGTAGATCTTTCTCAAAGTTATAACGCCGCAAAGAAAACCTGCTGGACAACACCAACCAAAAAACATTTCTGCGACTAGGAATATCACAACCGTTATTCTATGGATATTTGATCTGTAAACTTCGGAACTTAAATG